>PVPY01002115.1:0-15063 GCA_002982035.1 Fusarium algeriense | reverse complement strand
CATGCATGACAATACAAGTCTCCAATTGCAGCTATTCACGGTATGGCAGTTCGGTTCTCTACCTGCAACTCCACAACATCCTCGTATTTCAAGATCACTGGTGGGATCAGAGCATTAAAAACATAGTGAGGCACACGACCTTCAGCCGGGAAATCTGCTTCCTCTTGGAATGGCCGTTGGGGATGAGGAAACGTTGACGAGGTATGGCGCGCGATTTGCATCAGCTTATGGCCATCATCAACTCTAAATAACACTTCTCAAAACAGACTTCAGGCAGCATACCAACTGCCTACACAATTGCCCAAGATAAGCTTTTCATCTTATCATCTATTCAGATCACACGCAGAAAATATAACTCTAAATACATTCCCAAAGGTATAACAAGCTGCCTTCAGTCCCCCCGTCATGGAGCCAACTCAACACCAAAGATCATCCAAAATTGACCGTATTGAGGAAACGTTGACAACCGCGAGTTTGTGCAGTGATAGCCTCACTATCGTTGTTTAAGATTGAAATCTCAAGCCAAGTCGCATTGACGTCTGTGCAGCTGCTCTTGTCCCCTTCATCTTTATACCTTCAAATCTAGGTTTCTAGCTCGGGGGGCCAGGGCAGAGACTGCGCCACCTGGAATAGTGCACGGCCATGTGCCCTACTGCTAACCAACTTCTCTTCTTGACTTTGGGGGAAAAAGTTCTCCTTGTTCATCAAAATATGCATATGCATCTCGTGCTAGACTCCACCCTGATGTATTCTGAATTGAATACCTCTTTCCAGGTTTAAGCAATGACGCAAGCTCGCTTTCAGGATCGATTTGGTAATAATAAGCTGATGAATAGTTTCTTTAGTTTTCTTCTTTTCCTGCTGGTGAAGCAAGAGTCACATAGGGTTCATTGCTGTTCGTGCTTTCGATATGCCCAACCTCGACTTGTGTGTCCCGCTTGCAGAACTGTTGGCTCTAGTAGCCCTGGGGATTTCTGGATTGCATTGCATTGTAGCAATCGCTTCAATTTCCTTCGGTATCAGCCGGCTTTCAAGGCCATCAGCGCGGCCGACTTCTAATTATGTTGCTGCTTGAGATTAAGTGGCCATGGCAGGTGAAATTACAAAATCAACTACCCAACCGATCTCGGCGCTACCGTCATGGGGCTTCCAGTTACAAAAAGATTCATAATCTACTCCACCTCCTTGCTGATAACTGCAGAGGCTTCTCGACTACCATAGTCAAAGCTTGGTCTTAGACGGAACAAGTCCTAAAGACACAACCAACATAGTCAGGCCATATACTAAAATGACTTCACATTGGGACCACTACCAGACAAAAGTACCTATCACACCCTACGCTTTGACTTTGTTGGATCTGCCATTGATAGGGTTCCTGGCCAGGCCGTGATGAAGAATCAGGTTACTGACATCCATGGACAACACGGTCGGACAACCCTCGAAGCTAGGTGAACAGATCGTTGCACAAAAGAACGATAACTTGCAAGCAGCATATGTTCCAGAACGTGCACACGACTTCAATGACCCAGACCAGGACTATCAGCAAGAGAAAGTCCAACGCCGATAACTGCGCGTTAACCCATCTCCACTGGACTCTTCAGTGCCAAAGTCGCGACGTATTCCTTCCCTATTGAAAGAAGTCGCACGATGATCTTCCGGGAGTTTATGGAGATCTCTGGAAGACGTTAGCGTAGATATCAGATGAGGGGATGCCACTTGGTTTCGGGTTTGCTAGAAACAGCAGAAACGTCTGGTGAATCGATGATCCGGGTTACCGCTGGCCAGCTACTTTATTCCGGTTCGAATTCCGTTACCTAAATTACTTGCAATGGAATACGTCATGGGGAGGCATTTAACTGTAGGCGGCTGAATTCGTTGACACACGTATCTACTCCACGCCGACAAATCAGCTCTACGCAATGTCTACATGTTATTTCGGAAGGGAACAGAAGGCGTTTGCCATTTAGATCACAATTCCAGTTGACTAAATTAAAATTGCAGTGAAAAGAGCGGTAATAGCGCGTTGTAACATACACATTTACAATGTAATTCCAATCCACGCGTTGCCTTGTATCGCAAGGACACGAATTGCGCCCGCCTCAATGCATTTTATATTTTTTATTGCCTTGATATGCATCAATTGTCACAATCACACCTATTCTTGACAATGTAATAGGCTCAGATAACTGCAGTTGTTATCATGGTGGCCAGAGCTGTTCGCAGATTGGACAATTTCATGTAACACTTGACAATGGCTTGCATATCAGGCTCCGAAAATAAGCATATCACTGGACAATGAGGCAATCATAAGAGTCACAAACAAGGGAGAATTGCACTTTTCTGGCTTTTCACGTAAGCATGGTCACAGGATAGTTAAGCATGAAAATGCCTGAAAAATGCTGGCCCCCCCCCCGCTTTCTCTGCTGACTTGAAGGTTGCAAGGTTGCAATTCTAGTATCAGATTAGCCAATATGTCACTTGTTCAGATCCAATGGTCTATTGACAACACCATCTTCAAGAGCGGAGAGGTTCTGCTGAAGTTATTCCAAGCTGCTCGCGATGATGATGTTCAAGGTTCAGCCATTATGGCTTTGGAAGCCCTTGGCTCCAGTTTGATGGTTTGCCCCGACAGGCTCGACGAGGCTAGAGCTGCTCTGTCCAATATCAGCCGCTTTCGTGTCCTCCAAGACACGCTCGTTACCATCGGTCTTATCTCTGGGGGCGTGGCTTATTTCGTCCGGAAGACAGCTACGCAAGGTATTCCAGCTTTTGTCCTCGCTACAAGCTTGAAAGTCTTCTTTGGGGATGAAACAATTGGTCATATCCTCCATGAGATGCTGGCATGCCGGGGCTTGAACAGGAAGCCAGACCTCAGATGCTCTAGAGACCAACTGAGCAAGGTTGTAGCCTCATTGTCAGGCTACGCAGACAGCATCATACCAAGCACAACTGTAGAAAGTCTGGTCAATACCCTTCGGCATCGCTCAAACCCTAGGGCGGATTGGCTGAGAGACGCTTGGGTGCAACCGTCCCCCAAAGAGTTGGCCACTATCTATTCAGCAGTGTATGCGGCTTTGCAAAAAGAGGACGTTGACCTAATTACTTTGACGGGTCA
This sequence comes from Fusarium algeriense, assembly GCA_002982035.1. NCBI lineage: Eukaryota > Fungi > Ascomycota > Sordariomycetes > Hypocreales > Nectriaceae > Fusarium > Fusarium algeriense. Next base: position 11,948 of record PVPY01002115.1, on the reverse strand, counting down.
CTCTGGCTGTATCATTGTGTGTTCAACCTTGCTGTGGCTTCAAGCAGACGATGCTCAACTTGTAGTCGACGGCCAGGTTTTCATCCCTTCGCGAAACACTCCACCAAAAATATATATCCAGCTCTCAACCAAAAGCTCATCCCAGAAGACCTCTTGGATCGTTCAAGAATGGAGCGAGGCAACAGCCATATCCACCCTCGTAGTGGAAGACGCAGGCTCCCCAGCTCGATCGTCGCAATTTCCAAGTTTCGCCCCTGCCAGTACGGCAAAGGAGATCCTCAGAGCCCAGTACCAGCTGTCAGAGTCGCAGACAGCCCAGGTGGGTAATATAGCGACTGCCCTAGCACTTGTAGCGATGGAAAGGGGACTGGTGACGCTTGCTCCGAAAACAGGGGGGCAAATCCCTCGTGAAGTCAAGCTACAAGCCTTCTGTCAGACATCGTATCTTGCCAAGGTGGATGAGTGCATGACTTGCTACGGATGGGGCAAGGGTGAGCTAAGTGAAGCCGCTGATATCGCCAATCAAATCAAGGAGTGGACAGAGCAGGGATTTCCAGGCCTTCCACTCGATGATATCAAGGCTCCCCATCCTCTGACACAGAAGCCAATTGATCATATTTCCTGGATCGTCGAGTTTATTATCAATCAGTGGTATACCAAGACAGGCGTAACCAACAGAGCCATGGTTAGGGAAGTTTCAGAAGCCGCTATATATATAGCGGCAGAGTCTTTGTATACTTGCGTGTGCTCGCGCTTTCCTGAACAACGTTTCTTCCGAGTCGGGACATTCTCATCTATCACCTATAATGGTGCTACGATGATGCATTGGATTATCCGACATGAGGGGCTTCGCGGACGAATTGATACCCCGGCACCAATAGCAAAGTTAGTGTCTTACGTCGTGGAATCTGTCAGTCTAGGGCAGCTTCGATGTGACTGCATGGGGTCTCTCGTTCCAGGGGTCAGCAACCTGGAGTATATTGCTGAGTATTCGAGCCTAACGTCCGAAAAGGCTGTGCACCGAAGAGATCTGGCATATGCCATGAATGGTTATGTTGCCTGGATTCCGCAGCTACGGTCTATCTCTACGCTTCAGAGAAGTGTCTTTGCGGTGGAAATATGTGCAGGGTACATGAGATACGCTGCGTTAGAAGGGAGTCAAGGCTACAACAACATTTTAAGAATCCAATCCAACGATTCTCTAGTTGAGTACAACGATGGGAATGGTCAAGAGCTTCCTGCAACTCATCTCAACCCATTTGACATCAAGGGGAATTACGTCGGATTGAAGCCATTCATGGACACAGAAGGACTACAAGTGAAGCACTATTGGAATCAGGTCGGTAAGGTCCTTCACCTAAGAACGAATGTTGTTCACCCATCCACTGGAAGAGTTCGTCATATGGATTGGATGGCTTCCATAGAGGCTTTGGCGAGCGCTACACACTTGAGGACCCATGCTATGCCAAGTTTCGCAGAGGAGGCAATCGCCCAAGCTTGGAGAGCAGAAAACATCTGGTCCACTATTTACACTGCTTCAGTAGCATGTACCAGCCTCCCTGTATCTTCAAATGGTAGGCCCGTAAGGTGTATCAGTGAAACATGGGGTAACGAAGAATTGCGCTTCTTTCTCGCAGGAATTGTGAGTCATCACAGGGTCTACGTTTGCCACGGGGATGCTTCAATGGTCAAATGCATTGAGACTGCGCTGGAGGACGAGGCTGATCCGGGTGGGCGGGCAATGTGGTGGGACAAATGGCCTGGAGCTTCAACGAAGGCGATGCCATGGATGAATCCCAGCGTGGCTGAACAGCTTATAAACCCCGGATGGTTTATCTTATCTTGAGAGTTTTGAATGAGTTAATTTCTGTGAGTCTTGACAATGAAAATGGAGGCATTGTGATTTTTTTAAACACGACAGAGTCTACGCATTGTTTATGTGTAGACTCTATCAATACCCGAGGCATCGCACCCGTAGCAACCCTTCATATTCATGAGAATAGAATGCTTTTCCATATCAACGCAAACCCCATCACTTGCTTTTTACATATATCAATTAGGATAGCTCTCTAGCGCCGGTCTTGGTAAGTCCACAAACCTTTGTAAGTATCCCGCCCAGATTTCTGTTGATCCAGTTAGTAGCAATAGAGATCCCGCAGGCGGAGGGAGTTTTCCGAAGACAATTATCCTGTCTAGGGTAGGCTTGGCAGGGTTAGCTGCTGGATAAGCGATAAGCCAGATAAGCTATTACGTACTTTACTCGATATCTTATCTTATTAGAGGTATTTACCAGCTGCTAAATTGATAAGCTACTACAACTGATAAAATCATTATTTATCCTGTGGTAACATTTATCAGACATGGCTATTCTCCCGCTCTTAATTGTAACATCATATCAAAACAGGTCGTAGCAATGCAGCCTCAATCCACAAGGACCCAGCGTCAGCGAGCCTTACACGCCTGCGACTTTTGTCACTCCCGAGGCCTGAAATGCCGCCGACCATCTAGAGTGGAGATGACAACCCCAGAAGGACATACAGATTGCCTCACATGCATTGACTATGGGGCCAAATGCACCATGAATCGGCCTGTTCGAAAACGCGGTCGAAAGCCAACGTTGTCAACCGAGAAAGGCAACAGTCAGAGTCAAGCAGATTCCGATGGCTCCGATTTCAGGTCTCCAGAATGCATTCACCGACTAATAGACATATACCGTGATACAATGTACCAGTGTTAGTATGTCTGCCTACTCTTGTGCCAATTCATACAAGCAGCTGCTGAACTGATTGAGTTTTCCATTTCTTTCCGAAAATGACCTGGAAAAGCGATGGGCAGACAACATACCTCGTGCTAACGAGACCTCATACTTGCTTCTGATGGCATTATGTGCACTGAGCGCTCAGAGTCTCACTCTCAAAGCAGTCTTTGACAGCACCTTACTGGGTGAAGCTGTCTCACATGATAGCGACATCTATTTCAACGAAGCGGTTTCCCGTATTCCAGCGCGTATTCCTGATATTCCCGACCTGGACTACCTAAGGTCATTTGGCCTTTTGGCTGTGTACTCGTTGAGGAGCGGCAATAAGAGCGATCTTCACCGATACCTTGGATTATGCCATGCCTGGATTGCCCAGCACGGGTTCCATATGGAGAATCACTGGGATAGTTCTATCTCACTGCTGGAGGTAGATGATCGAAGACGCCTTTTTTGGTGTGTCTATCGTCTGGAGATCCACTCAGCTTGCGTCCTTGGGCACATAATCCGCCTCTCGGAAGCCCAAGTCTCAGTCCTCTACCCCCGTATCACACCAGCTATGAAGCGTGAAACGCAGGCCTGGACAGCCGGATGGGATTACATCACTGATCTCTTCCGATTGATGGAGTATGCAATACTGAATCTTCGCCAACGAAAACCCCAAAGGAATGTCATTTCTGTTTTCTGTGATCGACCCTCCCCCATGGCATTACTCGAAAGTCTGGCCCAATTAAAGGCAAGCAAACCTTTTGTCCTTCGCGTTCTTTCTCAGTCACATGACGAGTTCCAGAGTAATCGATGCAAGTTCATGGCAGTCCAGATTACTTGCACTGAGGCGCTAGTTAACATCATGGGTCTGCTCCATTGCCAAGCTCCAGTTGATGAGGTGATCAAAGTAGCAGAAGAATTCCTGAATGAGATCACCGAAACTTCTCTTATTATGTTCAAAGTCGCAAGTAGCCAGATTGTTCATCAGTTGCTTGGTGTTGGCCATATGGTTTATAATGCATTTCTGTATGATGAGAATCATTCCCAACTTGCTGTAGGCCGGTTGGTTACTTATCTGGAGGACATTGTCAAGAATCTCGAACAGGATATCCCAACGGCAACCGAAGCAAGAGAGCAATTGCGAAAGCTGGCGAAATGTATTATATAAAATAAGGATACGAACTGAACTATCTGCATATAACCTGTTTATGCCCTGCACGGCCTGGCTAAATTTACCGTTGGTTTTCCTATGGCTCTCTGATACGGTCCTCATTCGTGCGAGATAGCTATGCTAGCCAGATACTTCCGATAGGCGGGAATGGACCATCGTCGAATCCGTTTCCCATAAACGATCATGATGAGAAAAGTGAATGTGCATGCAAGGGAAATCATGGCTGCTGTGATGAAACAATTCTTCAATCCTTGCGTTGTCCACCAGGGCGTGATGGCATAGCTAAAGCCAAACCCAATCGTGTTGCGAATAAGCATGATGGACACTGTGGTCTCGCCTGCGATCTCTTTGAAGCAATCAACATTGTAACTGACAGCAATTGCTCCTCCAGCCACACAGCCAACTGTAAGCATCCCTAGCCCAAACACGAGGCCAACCCAATGGACGTGATAGTATGCACCAACGCCCCATGTGATGAGACCAGCAGAGGAGATGATGCCTGATAGAAGCAGTACCCAAAGGCGTTGCTCGGGCTCCCTGATGCCGCCATTGCGTCGAGCGAGCCACAAGGCGATCCAATCTGCGGCCTTTCCAACCCAGAGACAAGCAACAGCTGCTCCGATGATTGGTCCTGCGTATACACAACCGACAAGTGCAGCATTCCAGTTATATGGATTGCTTGATAGAACAGGACTGGCAGTTCCATTCAGAACGTTATACCAAGCAAGGTTGATGCCATAGAGAAATCCGGCCCATGCAACGGTAGGAAATTGGAAGATCATGAGAACAGGTCGATAGGCCATTCGTAGCATTTCCATATTGCTCGGCCGTCCTGTCATGACCTTGAACCATGTGTATTTTCCCCAACCCGAGTTGATGTCTTTGGAGATTATTGACAGAGAAGATGGAAGTGAATCTCTTGGTGGCATATCGCCCAACTCCTGGGTGCCCTCATCTGCTTCTCTGTCGGACTTAGACTTCTCAAAGTCTTGACGCTCGTTATCGGTAATTGTTTCGCTTTCGATTGATGCCTCGCGGAAGTACATTGTTTCTTCCATGAAGAAGAACATGATTAGGAAGCAAACAGCACAAATGATGGCGCCAAAATGCATAGTCCATCTCCATCCAAAAGCATCGTTGAACCATCCTGCGACGAGAGGGGCAAGAAAGTTGGATCCAAAAAGAATAGCAACGTAGAGGCTCATATAAGTGCCGCGATTATGGGCGAAGAAGAGGTCGAACACGGTAACCTCACACAGAGACTCAATTGGTGACACAATGATACCAATCAAGATCCTATGAGCAAACCATTCCCCAGCAGATGTCGAGTATGCAGTCCAAACCATTATCGGAATCGTAAGTAGCATGGTAAGAAGATATACGCCACGCCGTCCGTATGTGAGAGCAATCGGTTGCCAAATCAGACAGGCCCAGCCAAAGAACAGAAACATGACTCCAGTTCCTTGAACGAGATTTGCGGTAGAGATTCCGGTATCCTTTGTGATATCTGCTAGAACAGAATATTGGAGGGATGTTGCTATCCCGGTTCCCAAGACATAGAGGTAGGACATGCTAACAGCCAGAAGTTTTCGGCGATGAGACCAATTGAGAGGATCGTTAGGGTCGGAGCTTGGGCGAGGAACCAAGACAATGTCTTTGTGTTGAGAATCATGGGGTCCTGATGAATTCATCCCGTTAATGTCAACGAGACGGACGGTACCAGGGACATGGTCATGGTGAATTGGAGTTTGTGCCATCTTGATAGTGAGAAAATGACACTGACAATTGAGAGGGTTCTAATTCAAAGCTACAAGTTGATCATGACGGCGGTTATGGGACTTATAATCTCAGCATAACAGCGCCAGTGCCATTTGCCCAGACATCCTTCATTAGTCGATGGCAGCCACCTTTGATTGTCAACTTGTTATCAATGATAAGAGGAAATATGAGTGTCAGCAAATCAGAGGTCGACGATAAGTAGCAAATAAGGCTAGTCAGTTTGCAAGTTATGATAAACTACCTTGTCCGGCTAATTAATATCAACAGCTGTTAAATTATTTACCAGTTGTTAATTGTTATAATACCCATGTTTCAATTTAATCCCACCACAATGTTTAACAGCTGCCCATCACAATAGAGAATAGTACCTACCGCGCACTTCGCCCTGGTAATCCTATGAACATCGCTTCAATACTTAAACCGTCTATGTTTCCTTGACAACGGCAAAAGCATATCGTATACTCGACAATCTCAAATCTCATCTTCCACTATTAAGCCGGACAATCATACTTCAAGTTTAAAGACCATGGCGATCGATAAGCAAACTGATGTGGGTTCCACGATGACAACCTGCTACTATGGGGATTCCCAAATGCTAACTGTACAGACATTTTCTATTGTAGAGGCTTCTATTGCAACTCTAGCATCAGCCCTCTCCCAAGGCCACCTCAACAGCGTTGAACTGACCGCCAAACACTTGCTGAGAATTGCCAAGTATGATCGCCGAACCATTCAACTCAATGCTGTCCCTGTCATCAATCAAGATGCTTTCGATGCTGCTCAACAATCGGATCAGCGCCGCGCAATGGGCAAGTCATTGGGGTTGCTGGATGGAATCCCTTGCACAATTAAAGATTCTTACAAGATCCGAGGTATGACGGTAGCTGCCGGTTCCCCTGCGTTCAAGGATCTCGTCGCAAACGAAGATGCTTTTACTGTCGAGAAACTGAGAGAAGCTGGCGCCGTTTTCTTGGGTCGAACTAACATGCCTCCAATGGCTGCAGGAGGTATGCAACGAGGAGTTTATGGTCGTGCCGAATCACCCTACAACGAAGATTATCTTACAGCTGCTTTTGCCTCGGGATCCTCCAATGGATCCGCTACAGCAACTGCAGCCAGCTTTGGTGTCTTTGGTATGGGGGAGGAAACGATCTCATCTGGTCGTTCACCTGCTTCAAATAACGGACTCGTGGCATACACTCCCTCCAGAGGACTGATATCCATCAGAGGCAACTGGCCTCTTTTCCCAACATGCGATACTGTGGTTCCTCATACAAGGACCATGGAGGACATGTTTGCGCTTTTGGATGTCATTGTTGCGACCGACGACAAGTCAGCTTGCGACTTTTGGCGTGAGCAGCCATTTGTTAAGCTTCCCAATGTTGGTTCTGTGCGGCCAAAGACTTTCTTTGATCTCTCTGATCCCGATGCTCTCAAGGGCAAGAGAATCGGGGTTCCCAAGATGTACATTGGTGGTGTTGACTCTGACCCTCAAGCACGAAAGGTTCATACCCGCGAGAGTGTTATTCATCTTTGGGAAAACGCGAGAAAACTCCTTGAGGGACTCGGCGCTACTGTCGTTGAGACTGACTTTCCGCTCGTCACCGAATTTGAGAAGCCTTTGAGTCCAGAGGATAACACGTCTGAAACACCCCCTCATCGCAATGAGATTGACATGTGTCAATTGATGGCCTATTCTTGGGACGATTTTCTGGCAGCAAACCAAGACAACAAAGTGGCCTCTACTCTTGCACAAGTAGAGTCATCTACTATATTTCCCCAGCCACCCGGATGCTTACCAGATAAGTACGATTCCAACGACCCCCTTGTTCGACATACCGCTGTAGTGGCCCATATCACCAACGGCCGAGTCCCGACCTATGATATTCCGAACCTTGGTAAGGCTCTTCAAAATCTGGAGTCTAAAAGGAAGTCAGCTTTCGAAGACTGGCTTGATGCTCTTGGCTTAGACATGGTTGTGTGGCCTTGCAACGCTGATGTTGGAAAGGCTGATGCGGATATCAATGAAGAGTCCGCGAAGCACGCATGGCTCAACGGTGTGCTATATTCGAATGGAAATTGTGCAATCCGTCAATTCGGTATACCTACTGTCAGTGTGCCAATGGGAGTCATGGCTGACACGGGAATGCCCGTCAATCTCACTTTCGCATCCAAGGCTTATGATGACAACAATCTATTCCGATATGCATATGCTTTTGAGAAGGGAAGTTCTCTTCGTCAGCCTCCATTGAGGACCCCGCAACTAGTAACAGATACTATTGTACCCCGGGAAGAGAGAGTAAACATTGGATCATCACCGCCTCAACTCACTGTCAATGTCAAAGCTTCTGTTATCAAGGGAGAGAGGTATGCCACAATTTCCGGCACGATTAACGAGGATGAAATATCTGAGCTACTTCTTTATGTTGATGGAGAGAAATTGGAAGGTCTCAAGGTTACCGGCGGGACATGGGAGACGCAGATGAAGATGAGCGAAGTCAAGAGAGCCCGCCTAGAAGAAATCAGCGCCCCTGCCTTTAATGAGGCAATGGTTGTTGTTTTGGCTATAGGCAAGAATGGCCGATCTAGTGGTCGTATGGTATTTATTTAGCTGCAACATTGAGATTAAACTTTGTCTTCTAACAGCCGATCCGTGCTATAGGAGCGCAATATAACATCTATATCCCTGGCTTCTCTAACTGGTGTCTATACAGTTTAAGATTGTCTTCAATCTTAGTGGAAATATGTTCAGAGTTTTGATCCCTGTTTCGGCATGTGTCTACGGGGTGTCCTTTTGGTCACCATAGCGTTCTGACAATGCAAAGACACTAAAAGCTCAACAAAAGCTGTAAGGCACTTTAATTCTGCTTCCAGCACCGAACAAAATAATCGGGTTATTGATAAGAATTGTAACTAGGCTATAACTGACAAATAAAACAACTGGCTCGATAAAACTACGACTAGTATGCTTCTGCCTGTTCACTAGCACTTCTTAACACTGATTGATCTATGCGCTGCTCTTCTCAGCTATATACGTTCCTGCATCTTCCTTAACTACCTGACTAAAGCTTGGCGGTGCATCATCTTCATCAGGAGGCTGGATCCATGACTCGTTCCGTTGCAATCGAGATGGACCCGGCTCACTTTCTCCCGCACCTTCAGTTTCAGCCCCTACAGCAGAGTCCTTCTGACTCGGCTGTCCTCGGTCGTCACTTGGAATCAGCAACTTCACAGCTACTGCCCCAATTGTCTTGAAGCGCTCTCCGGCTATCTCTCCTTGGACTTCCCATGAAAGCCTGTGCGAGTGACGGATGTTGTATGTGGTGAAACTTGGGTTGAAGCGGAGGGATCCACCACCCAGCGAGTGGGGAAAACCAGGACCTATTTGTCCAAGTCGTAGGTCAATCATGGCTCCAATATCGATAGGAGGTTGGTCAATTGTACAGGGAATGTATATATCGTCCTTGATCCTACCAATAGAAGTCGGAATAGCACCCATAACACAGAGATCAATCTGTTCCCTTTTCTCCTTTGTATGGGGAAAAAGTGTCCCTTCGCATATAACCTCTGTGCTAGTTCCAATTTGGATAGATACCGAGTTCAATCTGGCCTTTTGCGGTATGTCTCTGATGATTTCGCTTGTCCCGTTGAGGTCTGGAACAATGCGTAATTTGAATGGGATCGGAGTAGGGTTGTCGAGTTGGATGATCGTTGGGACGTCAACCAGCAGATTGAAGACATATTCTGGTACACTAGAGGTGCTAAAAGATTGTTTCATCTTTTGAGAAAATGATAGCTTGGTATCTTCCATCCCTGGGACGAGACGATAGGTTGTTATGCTGTGACGGCTCCGTGAACCTTTAAGCCCAAAGTCTGCGATAGGAGGGTCCGGGCTCAGGTTCATCACTTTGAGGGGGAGTACAGCTTCAGCCATATTTATATGACCTTGCCCGGTAATTCTCAGGGTAGCTTTTAAGAAATACTCGACGAAAGCCTCGGTGTATCCAGTGGAGCGAAGTGTATAGGTCGATGGTAGGATGTGATCGGTTGAGGCTAAGGGCAAGTAGCTTTCATCCTGGCCTCCACCGTTCAAGTATCTTGGGTCAACATATTTCGGTAGAGTTATTGCAAATGGCCACACGCGCTCATCGCCGCCGCTTTCAATGTGGAGCGGGCCTTGAAAGATTGTCTCGGAGCAAGCAGACTCAGGAATAAGATTAAAACGGCCTCGGTAGGTACTTGTGTTGTTTGAGCGATGAACTACTATTTTGGTCTTGGTTCTCCCACAAATCGAAATGGTTATCGATGAGTTTGGGCTCACAGCATGAGTCCTTCGGTATACACATCCAATGATAGTGTCTCCTGGAGCATATGAAGCTTGGCTACCTTCAAGGCGGATGCCCAATGCTGGGGAGAACGAAGCAGTAGTTTGAGGCATCTTATTTCATGTCACAATGACAACAAATAATGGGAACAAGATGATATCTGGTTATCAGTTTTATCATGCGTAGAGTGGCTGAGGGATTTCAGGCCGCGGGGCACACGGCCGGCTGTGCCATTCCTTCAATTGAAATTAAGGCTGAGCACTCAGTTTCATCCAATGACAGATAACAGCAAAAGCTTGGCACGACAGCTTCTAGCTGTAAAGGGCATGTAGAGCGAAGTCTCTCTCGATGGGATTTCTAACTAATGAGAGTAGCTTGTTATGTCTGTAATGGCGAACTGCCTAATCTGAGTAGCATATTGATACGCAACAAGCTAGTCAGGTTCTGTAGGGTATGCTGACATATAGACTGCTGCAGCAGACCGAAAGAGATTCAAAATGTCCCCTGTGATAACTTGGTGCTCACTTTGACAAACTCACAGTCCAAACCCATCAAATAATCACCAAAATGGGGATCAATAGGAGCATTGCCTGAGGTTGAACGCACTCGTAAGCCGCACAGTCTTCCCTCCGCATCGTACCCATACAAGGCAACCCGATTATCAGCCAATTGTTCAGCGCGCATACCATGTGCATTGTTCTCGGCCATTGCAGTAAATGCAGCCTGCTGACCTGAAATACTCATGTTCAGGAGGACCTGCTTGCCGTCGTGGCTGAACTGCATGCAGCGAAAATATCCCTTGTCCCCAATGGGCCAGCCCTGGTTCAGACGGTCGTCACCATCATGGCGCTGATAGCGGACTACCATTCCGCGCCCGGCTGGGACGACTTGAATCTGGTACGGGTTGCTTCCAGGATAGGAGATGCCGAGTTCCGATCCGTCAGCGAGGACGATTTTGTACCAGTTTTCTGGACCGGACCAGATTTTGTGGCCTTCGTTGTCTGTAAGATCCTATGTCGCAAAGGATGAGCATTGTGGCTTACAGAATGGTTTGGTGAGACTTACTACCATGGTGAAAACTTGTTTCTTGATGTTTGGGTACAAGAGGATGTTAATGTTGTGCTTGTGCAATGGAGGATGAGTCTGGTTTCTCTCGTCTTAATTGCGAAAGCTACCATTCTTAAATACTTTCAGTTACATTACTGTACAAACCTATGCCAGTGTCATTGTGAGTAATAATAATATCCATATAGTTCAAAGCAGGGTGTCAGTCTCCATGATTGGTCATTGGGTCAATTTGAGTTCAATAATTATATGCTTCTGTTATGCAGCTGACATGCACTCTTGAGAAAATCGACTTGGTAATTGGCAAGTATAGCGCGACTCATCTGCAGGTATGGCCTGATCTGGCTATTGCGGAAGGTGAAGAGAACCAGAAGCAGCTGAACCCGCGGGCCTCACTTAGTGGTTATTGACCGCCTACTTCGATGTGATAATATTTGCCAAATGGTTGGCTTGGTATAAACGTCAGCGCTGACCGGCCCCGCACAAGATCAGACAATAGGGTAAAGGATCGGCATTTTGAGGTGAGCTGAGGTTGGCACTATCGAATGTGCAATAATGCTATCGACTCTAGCAGACTAAATCTACAGTGCAAATGTCGTGTTCTCATTATCTGGGTTAGCTGCCTGAATTACATGTTCACGGCTTGCTATAGTGCAAAACTAGAAGCAATATAGTTTTTGTCTAATTCTTGTCTCGTTATCTGCACCCGCCCACTACTTATCCAAATCTTCAATAATACTCTTAGGATTGCATAGTGATTTTTATATCATAATAGTTATTAATATGTGGAGGAAGTCTTTGGAACTTCTAAATAAGCCAACCCTTTCTCCAACATGCGAAAGGTAGCGAGGGCAAGGCCGCTATT
>PVPY01002113.1:0-24435 GCA_002982035.1 Fusarium algeriense | reverse complement strand
AGTATTTACGGTACAATCTCAGCTTCGTCGTCGCACGCCAGGGTCTCCCCAGAAAAATGAAAGACATATTTGTAAATAGCAAACATGCTCCAAGGTTGGATCCAGACGATACGTCAACTCAGCGCCCGTAGTGAGCCGCATCCTCTCCCCCCCATCCCCAGCCTCCCGAGATTGCCTCTCTAGAGCAGGGTAGTTCGAGTTGCTTGCCCAGCTCAGAAGAGGGTGAAGCTCAACTGAGTTGGACAGGGGTTAGTAGCAACAGAGTTCTGAGAGCAACTCAGGAGGGGAAGGGGTGGGGGGAAGAGAAAGGAAGATTCTTGTTCAATATACGAACCTGATGGTTCATTTTTCTGACTTGGTATACTCGACCGACAAGTTTCAAGCTTAGTCCCTCTGTGAGAAGTCTCACAGCCGTGTCTTTTTTGTTTTTGCTTTTGCTGACATGTTGCAGTTTGCCACCGCTCCGGGGTGTGTAGCAAGAGCTCGTAAGGCTCTACTCACCGGAGGCGATGAAGTTGAGGGCCAAAGGAAAGGCTATTATGGTGGTTAGTTTTTATGTGTTTTCTAAGTCTTGAGTGAGATTGAGATGTTTTTTTTTGTCACAAGCATCTCAAAGTACTGAAGGGATTCTAACCCGTCTGAGTTCCGTTTCCTGAAAGGAAATCGGCCTTTGACTGATTTCTCATCTTCCAAGCAATACCAGTTCCCATCAGTCTATTCTGCAAGTCAGCCTCAAAATTGGATGCGAAAAATGTAAGCGAAATCGGATACGCACAGGAAAGTGGCGTAAGTGACGTAGATGACGGCGTTTGACGCCGTGTATGATGGAAAACCCATTGTGAACAAACTACTACAATAAGCTGACGATTTTATTGATGAATTGCAATTGACGTGATGTAAGTGAAGAGGTAGAGAAAGTGAGAAAGTGAGAGAAAAAAAATTAACTCAAGGCAATTAAAATGTCAATTAAAATTTCGCTCTTGGTCTGGTTTGGTCTGGTATGCTCAGTTAGCGTAGGAAATAGAACCATCTCCTACACCCGATGTAGTAACGTTCTATCGCCAAATTGACTTGATAGAGGAACGCTAGGCCAGGAAATGCTTGTCTTGGTCGCCTTTACTACGGAGAGTGGGGGTCGTGGTACAATCCATGGGCGACTGGTAAACCGTATGATCACGACCCACGATAACGATCGGCCGCCAGTGAATTTTTACAGGTACCTGAGGAACATCACATCATATCATATCATTGGATGTGGCAACTTTCGGCCCTTTTTGTTGGTCTCAGTCATAGGTGAGCAGATGAGGGCCGTTCAAAACATGGATTCGGGGAAGATGGTCATTCAAAAAACCAAACTGCAGAATTTCTACCATTATTTTTTTTTGGCTGTTTCCGGTTTACAGCCGGACCAACTTGACCTTTTCAGGTCTAGCGGGGCAACCAACTCCTGTCATTGACATCAGACAAAGCAGACCAAAACAGCCGCACCAGCATACTGGACAGACTAGACAGACTGTCAGAACTGGATAGAGTACCGTGAGAGTGCAGACCTACATTACACAAATACACACAAAACAGCATACTGTAACTCCATACAGAGTACTGGCTAGACTGTACAGACAACAAACAGCAGAACTAGACAGAGTACCGCGAGAATGCAGACCCCCCACAGACAAAACAGAGTAGGCGTTAAGTGCAGTATTCGTTTAGTAGGATACAAGGTTTAGTGAATAGTACTCGATAGTTAAATCACTATCAATTATACCAGGATTTCAAGCTAGGCCCAGTTTTTCATCTTGCTAGTTCCCATGCTTCAACTTTTTAAAAAGACCTGCAGCACTAGCTTAGAACTCTGCATAACCTGAGAACTACTATGTTTGCCAGACTAAAACTTTATTTCGTAATGGATAATATCAGACCTATGACAAGTTCAAATGATTTACAGGCGATGGCAACTTGTCGATCTCTCCCAAGGCCGCCACAGTACTGTTGATCGGATGCACTTGTAATATTTGGCTTGCATGAAAATCCATAATCATGCATCTCCGATCCGTCTGTCTCAGGCGGTCCTCTCTCATCGACCCCCGACGCCCCAGTACTATTGATCAGATGCACTTGTGAATACTTGAGTTGGTGATATCCATAATCATCGGCTTGCATGAAATCCATAACCATGCATCTTCCGATGCGTCTGTCTGTCTCAGACGGTCCTCTCATAACGACCTCGACGCCTTTATCCAGAATGTGAGCCTCAGCGGAGTATATGCTCCAGAGTGCGGTTACACAAAGACCAATTTATCCTCCCTACCTTAACTTGCAGACAGAAAAGCAGGCTCTCTTCCTGGAGGCGTTGGAACATGTCCAATCGAAATGCGCTGCAAATGAGTTGTGGCGTCACATTGTCAACTCTGCGTTTGCTTTTGCCTCGGAAAGCTCGTCTTCCGGTGATGATATTGTTACACTACAGGTGTATGTCTCAGAGGAATGAGGCCAGACACCTATTTGCTTCTTCTATAGGATAGCCATGCAATATCAAAATCACACAGTTGATAATTCCCCTCACTAAGTATCACCTTCTCATTCATTCTATTTCCCATTATATATATTGTGCATCACTATCCTTCTTGCTTTCCTCATACAAGTTGTCTTATTGCACACAACAGTCATCTACTTTGTTGCCTCTTTCTTGAACTCAACTCAAACATCGTCTTGGGCTTACCAAAGACTGTTGGGGACCATGTCAAGAATTCCGACATCAATCTGGGCCTCAGGGTCAGATAACCCTCAGGATAGCCAGCACCAGCAGTATGCCCAGCACCAGCAGTATGCCCAGCACCAGCAGTATGCCCAGCACCCTCAGGATAGCCAACGCCAGCGGTATGCCCAGCACCAGCAGTATGCCCAGAACCCTCAGGATAGCCAACGCCAGCGGTATGCCCAGCACCAGCAGTATGCCCAGCACCCTCAGGATAGCCAACACCAGAAGTATGCCCAGAACCCTCAGGATAGCCAACGCCAGCGGTATGCCCAGCACCCTCAGGATGGCCAACACCAACAACAACATTCCCCAGCAACACCGACAGTAAGTTACCTTAGACCTTAGGTTTAGTGCAACCTCAGTATAATAACTTCTACAGCAGGCTGGGTCACTGGGTTACACATCTGAAAATCGGTTTCTATTACCCCTACCGTATCGACAGTACCCACCAACTGGCAATAGTCACCAGTTGCCGGGGACCATGTCACGCCAACATGCGGCGGCGACAATGAGTCCGGCCTCAGGCTTAGTTCACCCTCAGGATAATCAACAACAGCCTTTTGCGGCAGGCTCAGTCACTGCGGGATCTGAAAATCGTGTTCCTTTACACGTGCAGCATCCACAGCACCCACCGACTGGCCATGGCCATAGTCACCACCAAGTGGAAGATATGTCGACACCTAATCTTCTGCCTCATGCTCAGCAGCACCACGCTCAGCAGCACAATGGTGTTCAATACCGACTCTTGATACGTCAGGAGCCAGCTGCTGCTCGGCAATGTGGTTATGGGGACAGAGACCGGAGAACCATCGACCCACCGCCAATTCTCCAGCTTCTTGTTGAAGGCCCCAATCTTACCATGAACGAAATCGAGAAGCATTTGCGTTACCCGTACTACGTTGTGACATGTGATATCAAGGACGAATCTGGAACCCTCGATGCTCCCAAGTTTGGAAAATACCCTCAGCTCGTGGGGCGAATTACCAGCGAGCCATTTGTCGGCAAGGACGAATTTGGTATTGAAGGTTGCTTCTTCCCTTTCCCAGACTTGTCCTGTAGAGCCAGTGGTTCATATTGCTTTGAATTCAGTTTGACCAAGCTTTCTATTCCTGTACCCGATGGGATAAAGCGCTTTCCTATTCTAGCTACGGTCAAGAGCAACGTCTTTAAGGTTTGTACATCAAAAGAATTTCCAGGGATGCAACGCAGTTCCGAGTTGGCAAGGGCGCTCAAGGAGCAAGGCTGCATATTGTCTCTCAAGGCAGGCAGCGAAGACCAGTCGGAAGACAACCGAGACCAGTCGGCGAGCAAACGTGCCAACAAGGATTCAAGCAATGGCCAAGGTTCCACACGAAAACACAAGAGGCGGCGGCGTTGAGGGAAATTGTAAACAAACACGCAATGTATTGCACAAACCATTCGTTTTAGTTATTAGTTGAAGGAATCCTGAGCAATAAAGTATGAATTTGTTGACCTCGAGCCCCGTTTTCTTCTTACTCAAGAACATGGAGAACTTCTTTCTATCCTTGAGACCCATGACTTACAACCCTTTGCAACGGATTATTATAAATGGCAATGTGCTCAGATAAGCGTAGAACATCTATTGCATGTACCCAAACCTTCAACAAGCTTACTCTAACTGCTGGCTCAGGCATGTACGGTTCTCCCAGCCTCAAAAATGGCTATGGGAGTTTTCTAGCAAAGGCCGAAGTCGGTTTATAGCTCAGTTCTCAGCCAAAACTCATGCGATAGTGTCTTGATCACTATAAATGAGGGCAGTGACGGGAACAAGATTGGATGGGCAACCAAAACCACAACTCATTCTCGTCATTACATCCCAGATCAAGAATGGATTTTTTTTTTTTACTTGAATGAGAGTGGTCCCCAACGGTTCATCAGCTTCACTCCATATAAAAACCACATCCAGGTCGCAGCTATGATGCTCACCCGCCCTATGAGACATATTTTTATCTCGGCCCAAGAGTCCAGCACAACAGAAGGCTTACCATCATCAGGCGGAAACTCCCTTGTGAACCTCGTTGAAATCAGGCCTAGTAAGCGTTCCTACAATGTATGAAGGTCTAAGAAAGAACGCTATCCGGGTAGCAAGGGTAGCCCTGATTGTGGCAAAAAGGCGAGCGCCCTCACTTCCGCTGAAAATTCGGTGTATTCACTAAATCAAAGTTGACTCCGTCCGGGATCCTGGTGCGAGCTTGTCGCGGATCTGAAGCGCACCTGGTCACTTGTGGTCAACCTGGAGAGCGAGATTGTGACCCTTGATTTGAGCTCCATAAGGAGCCCGAGTTCCCAACATGTTGCTTGTTCCTCAACTTCCCAGTCTTGTCTCTGATGTCTGACGTTGAAGCACTCGAAATGAATCTCAAGCTCCACCCGCCTGGGCTTGACTCCCCTGTTACCAAGTAGGAGGACAACAGCATCCAATCTTGTGCATTACTAGAGAAGGCCGGAGAGTACTCAATACTCCAATTTTGGTTGGCGATACGTCGTGGAACCCAGTCGATGACTTTCCTCCCAAAATCGATGTCCATTCAAAGCCAACTTCAGAATAAGAGCCCACTGTGTTATGTCACCGACATTCGCGATGATATTTTGGAGCATCATATGACCTCGATTCCCTCAAACAGTCAGGCAGCTCCATCATTACAAAGGTCGGGACACGACAGAGGAGGCTGTTCGATTGCATTACCCCCGAGCTCGGTTCTATCATTCCTCTCAGTCCTAAGGAAACTCTTCGCTACATCAACAAAGTTAGTCCTTTAGGCATTGGCGTCGAGTCAATTCATGAAAACGATATGCTGGGGGCCCTTGTGCTCTATATGTCGCATATGAGCGGTAACCGAGGCGAAATCGTGATTGCGAGGGACCATGAGACCCCAGCTACTGCTCTTTGGGTTTGTGAACGAAACCAACGCGCACCCAAGAGCATCACCTCTGCTGTCTGCCTCGTATGCCAAGGCCCTGTCCTCCCCCATGGGTACACGAGCGGCCAAAGAGATCCATTTCCCCAACTCGCCCAGGTTCTTCAGTTCAATCTCCTTCACCGGGATAATATTCACTGGCATAATCATGGTTTCGGTGTTACATGTTTCAGCTCCTCGCTTACTTGAAAAGCTAATTGATTGGGATTGCACTTGGGCTGGTATTGTGAGAAGGTTTCGAGGCCTCGGTAGTAGATACGAAATAGAAGCGCTTCTCTCTACTGTGGATAGCTATCCTCGTATCCATTGAGCTCGAACGTTTTGGTGAGGTTATTCTACCAGATTTGTTGGGATCCAACTTCAGTACCGGGATGGTCTGAACCCCGACTCTCGCCGAGGTCAAGGCACCGTGTCCTTTGATCTCATCAGGATAGTTTCAAGGTTACATGAGGGTGTACTCAGTTGCAGATTTCATCAACGTCTCTTTTCTTTTCTCCATCCGTGGGCCGGCCACATACTTAATGGGTGAGCTTATGGGCGGGAAGTAGCTTGACATGATACATCATATTGAGGTATGAATTCAAAAACCTCCTCTATCTTGCCTGAGTAGTCACGGTAAATCAAGCAGGGATCAAAGGCCTTTAAAACATGATTCAAATGACCAAATTACAGAGTTTCTGCGCTACTTCCGGCCTACAGCCGGGTCTACTAACCCCTTTAGACCTAGCTCGCACTATAATACCCCTGTCAATGATATCTGTCTGTTACCAAAAAAAGACCTACACCACTTACGAAATACATAAAACAGCACAAAATAGCATACTGTCTGGACTGTCTGGACTGTCAGAACTGGACGGAGTACCGCGTGAGTGCAGACCTAAAACACTAACAAGCTCATTCTTCATTCCTCTCGGTGCCATGACGGCTCCAAAGAGAGGCGGCCGGTCGCGTACCCCCGCAAGACGCCAATCGGTACGCACCACTAGGTGAGGATCGTATCCTCAAGCCCCCTCAGAGACTGCCATCGCGCTGCTCTCTTCCACTGACAACGTCTTCCCGTCACCTCCCCCAAAAGGTCTCACTCAAAAGCGAGGAGCTCCTTCGCCCGACAATCACACCCACCAAAAACCACCAAAGCCCGCAACATTACTGGCCACCAAGTCCTCAGAAGCGAAATCACCCCCATCCCGTTCCTCCTGTCTGCGAAAGCTCGCAGCCTGAGGTTACGTCCGTATTTGCAACCCTCCATGCCGACCAGAATGCCAAAACGGCCGTCCGGGAGCACGTACTAGAAGCCCTCCAGAAAGCCTTTCAAGACCTTACGGCTGATCCAGGCCTGCGCACTGCCGCCTGAGCCCTTCTACCGCAAGTCATCAAAGCCTTTGAAGATGCCCCCCCAACCCTCCAGGCAACTTCCCAAACCAAGGCCCGGGAAGAACGATCAGACTGAGCCCCGGCAAGTCGGAAAACAGCCAATCGCCAAGTCCTTCGCCTCCGCTGCCTCCTCTGCCCACGCCTCTGTGCTCCGAAAAGCCCAGCGAGCCCAACAGAAGGATGGCAAACTACCAACGCTACCTACAAAGTCGACAAAGGCGGTAGAGAAGCTCGTAGAGCACCCAGAGCTCCTATCAACCCAGACACCGATACTAGAATCTTTATTCGACTCCCAGAGGGAAATAACTACGCGACCACCATCCTGCAAGTATCCGTCATATCGTTGCGGACCTTTGTAAGGTCCCAATCGAGGATCTTGGAACAACACACCGGGTTTTGTCTGGCTTCTCGATTGCCGTCCCAACCGAAGCCATAAGACAAGCCGTTCTTGATAAGCGCACTGTACTGCTCAACGCTACAGATATTGAGGGATCCAATCCGTGGTTCAACTATTTTGTCTCGTTTGTCCCAGACGAGCTCGATCCCTCGGTACCAAGGTCCCCATCGAATAACTAATTGACAATCAAGTCAAACGCCTAACTGGCCAGAAGCCCGTCCGATGTGCTAGAGGGTGCCGAACTGGTAACGCCTACGGTTTCGGCCGTGGCACTGCCCCCCTAGATTATCTCCCTTCCAAAGAAGGCCGGCCCCTTTATAATCTTCAACACCAGCGGTAGAGCCCGTCTACTACAACGCACCCGATGCCTGGGCTGGCACCGCGAAGACCTCCGTCGACAAAACACGAACCGCTGCAACCAATGCGGCCACCGCAAACACACAGAAGCATGCCCTTCTGTTCCCCAGTGCGGCAAGGGCCTTGACAGACTCTTCGTACTTGGTTTGGTCGCGGGATCTGATGCGGGTGGACTTGGATTGAGGCGGGCGTTCGAAGCGGTTGTCCTGCCAAGTCGATTCAAGTGGGCAGTCATGGGAAGGGGGTTCGGGTGCAAGGCACGATGGGATGCCAACCCCACTACCCCAAATAACGAACTCCCTCCTCCTGTCGACGACGACAACATGCTACAGAACGACATAAACGAGGCCCTAATGGACCCTCTATATGTTCCGACAGCATGGACATCCAACGACACGACAACGACGGGGAGTATACCCAAGCAACCAGATCCAAGAGCCAGCACCAAGGCACTAGCCGGACCTCTAACCGAACCAACAAGAACTAATGAAAGACGACCCGACCGTCCTTCGAGTGCTGCAATGCAACACAGCCAAGACCGGCTGGGTTCACATAAACGCCCTGGCATTTGGCGAAGCTGCCAATGCTGATGTTATTCTAATCCAAGAATCCCACTGCACCCTCAATTAGCCCGAAATCTCACAAAAGCCTCCTACCTATACACGACCATCTCTCCCGTCTCGGAGTGGACAGACGTGGATGACAGACCTAGGGTCATCACCTACGTCCGAAAAGATAGGAGCCACAAACCCACTATCATCCCAGACCACATAGACCGGGACTTCATTGGCATTACCGTCAGAGGCTTCTCGATCTATAACGCCTACAGGGAACCGCTCAACGACAACGTACTGAACAAACTTTTCACTTTCACGAATATGCCCTCCAACACCTTCTTTGCTGGCGACTTTAACGCTCACTATCGAACCTGGCAACCAGGAGTCGTTACTCGCTACGGAGGTAATGCACTAGCCGCATGGATCACTGACCAAGACCTCGAGATCTACAACACGCCCGGCGAACCAACACACGAGGCAGGAAACGTCTTAGACCTCGCCTTCGGTAACATTCCACTGTTTCGAACCAAAGTCACGCCCCAATATAAAACGGGCTCTGACCACTCTACCCTCATCACGAACATTCCCCTGGCCGCCAAGAGTTCCCCTACGCAGCAGATATTTCCTCCCAGAGGAATGCTTTCCAGCGTACAGGACCGAAGTCCAGCACCGGCTCAAGGATGCTCCCTACTCCATCCCTGATACCAAAGCAGCAGACAACCTCGCCTCTCTCCTCACCAACGCTCCAAGAGATTCGCTTAAGGTCGCCGGTAGGAAGCGGCGACCCAACGGCAAAGCCCAAGAGGTGGTGGAACAAGGACTGCAAGCTGAAGTGCCGGGCATGGCACGCTGCATACGTAGTCGATCGCACAGGGCACTACACCCTCGTACTCAAGACCCAATTCAAGCAAACAGTTCGCCGAGCCAAAGCCAAATACTAGGAAGACAAAATAGAGAACGCCGAAACAGATAAGGAACTCTACGAGATCATGGGGTAGGTCACCCCACGCTCTCAACCCCAACCCTGCCCGATCAAAGAAGACAATACCATACACACAAGCCCGCTAGCCAAAGGCGGCTACCTACGCCGCGCCCTTCTCGAAAGGACGATGCCATCCCCAGACCTCACCCCCGAGGAAGCCCAACGCTCTCCAGAGCGCGCCATCCCGTGGGATAACCATGTTTCTCTTGGCGAAGCCAGAGCCGCATGCACCGGCATAGGCAACACCACCCCAGGAATGGACCAAATAACTGTAACAATGCTTAGAGCTGCTTGGCCGGTTCGACTATATTGACTGCCGATCGACGCGGCAGGGCTCCAGCCGTTTGCACGGGAACAATTTGGTGCACAAGGCAGGTCAAGGCGACTCGTCTCGCGATGAGTCGCTCCAGACTTTTGCCAAGGCAGGACAAGAGGGATGTTGGGCGCCAGCCTTTGGCTGTGCTGAGGTCGCGATTGATCTTCGGGATCATGACCACATTAGCGGTTCGGAAGCATTCGGGGTGGTGACCGAGTTCTAGGCAGCGTTGGTAGAGCAGTTGGATTAGGTGGCCGATGAGCCCTGGTACATGGAGTCGAAACACAATTCCATCGCAAAATGGTCGCTACCCTTGTCACTATGGACATTGAGGGAGCCTTTGACGCGACCCAGAGATACCGCCTAGCGAAAAGACTCCGCTCCCAGGGCTGGCCTGAGAACATCATCAACTGGGCGCTCTTCTTCATGGCCGGACGTAAAGTTCAAGTCACGATGGAAGGCGAAGAACCAGAGTTAACAGAGATTACCTGCGGCCTCCCCCGCCTCTCCGTTTTTCTACATGCTATACACTGCACCTATCCACTCCCCTGATGAGGACAGACAGGTCTCGCGCTTCGGGATATGCAGATGACTGCGCTATCTTGGTCAAAGGCCGCACACTTGAAGAGACCACTCTCAAGGCCCAGGATCGCATCAATAAGCTCATCGCCTGGGGTACGACAATGGCATCACCTTCTCACACACCAAGACGGAGATCATGCACTTCTCCCGCAAACACGATCAAGACTCCCCTACGATCTACCACGACGAACACCCCAGAAACGCCCAAGAGAGCATGAAGTGGCTTGGAATCCACCTCGACCGACACCTCAATTACAAGCACCATATTGAAGAGAGGAACGCTCTTGCCCGAACAATGTCCAACCACATTAGGGGACTCCAGAGTCCACCGAGGACTCCCACCCAAGTCCGTACAGAAAGCGGTCCAGTCCATCGTCATACCGAAGATGGTCTATGGCAGCGAATTATGGTGGCCGGGTCACTCCCGACCTGCTGCAAAACGCTCCAACGGCTCCCGCCAAAGGGTCTCTAACGGCCTTTCCGATCAGCTCAAGAAGATGCAAGTCATCCTCAACATTGCCATCAAAGGGTGCATCCCCGTCTGGAAGACCACTCCTATAGCAGCGCTACAGAGAGAGAGGCTAGTATCCCGCCCATCGATCAAATCCTGGAAGCCAACAGAAGACGCCATGCACTACGCCTACATACCCTCGGTGCCAAACACCCCGTCGTAACGAGAATTGAGAACCACAAGCCACTACGCAACAGAGGCAGCGATATAAGGCCAACCACGATCGCAGTGGATCGCGCACGAGTCTTTGATCAGCTGCAAAGGGAGGAGCGAATCAACGCTTCAGAATACGTCACATTCATACCCCCAATTGGGCAGTGTTAACTGCACAAGCTGTCGCCTGTGCTATGCTAAGACTGATGAAACAGGTCGAGTTTTGGGAAGCCATCATGGTCGTGGATAGAGGCAACAAGATTGGGGTTGGAAGCGCCAGGGGCACGGTTAGGTCCTTGAAATGCTGAACTTGTCACAACATGAAGTCTTCCAAGGTAGGCTCGATGAAGCCTAAGGAGTGGCCAAGGCTGCAGACAGGGGAGCACTAAACGTGACCCCTACCTGGGATGCGGCCGTACGGCGCTTCCCCCAATTTATCGGATTGGGTACCGTTCCACTGCATCGGACAGACAGCGCTTGTCCGCCCAGCTTCATTCGACGGAGCACCCGTCGGATCAGGCTTAATCAGGGACTTGACATGCTACAGCAGGCAGGGACCTGTGTCGACATCCACCCTACGGCAAAAACCCGCCTCGCTTGGACAATTTGGTGACTTGAGCCGATGAGTATTGTCCCGAGTACAGCATGAAGACGGTGATGAGACGAGACTATCGATGCAGCCCTACAGGCTGAAGATATCATATTACAGGCCAAAAGGATCAGCCGCGCCCAATATGCCTCTGATGCCACGCCGGGCCAGGCCTATAATTACTCTAAGAGTATTCTTTGCTCCTGGAAGATGAAAACGACAAGAGGGCCAAGACCATCACGCCTTTCTTACGGATAGTGTGTTGGCGCTGTGCTTGAACACACTTCTTAAAGCAGCTCCTTCATCCTTGCACTCTCATTCTTCCACTGGACATTCAAGTTCATATCTCTCCAGTCTTTTCGATCGTGACCCATCACTCTGGGACGCCTTTGAAAAAAAATTTCCCCTTGCCTTGCCGCCCAAATTCTGATATTTCCTCCATTCAAGACGACATTCGCGAAAAGAAGTCAACTCAGGCAAGACTGAGGAACTTGAAGTTCAAAGGGACGAAATTCCCTTGATTAGCGGAAAGTGTCAGCGAATATATCGAATATGTACGAGAAAACCACCCCGGCCTCACACAAAAGCTGGAAAAGACGCCTTACGCAAAACTCCAGCGAGTTCCCGCATTCTATCTCGGTCTATGTTGTGGCTGATGTTTCTGGGTTTTGGCGGATCCCCTCATGTTACGCAAAAACGAACGACCCGTGGCACGCGTCTGTAGCCCTCCGCCGAAAGGAGGACTTCAAGGGATCCGGCTTATCTCTGCACGTGTATCCGGATGGGACCGTGGTGCCCTCTAAGGAGGAGTTCCCCGTCGTGACGATAACGGCCGCGACGGAGGAAGTGGGCAGGGAGAACGCATGTTGGCTTGACCCTCAATTTGTTGCAGACTGGCAGGCGTCGAACCAGGCCAATGCCAGCTCAGGCGATACAAATGGCAAAGGCATGGCTAAGGCTGAACCTTCCAAAAGCTCCTTATTAAAGAAACACAAGTCCTCTGGAAAATACGGCGCCTCTAGCAGTAACGAAGGCGAAGGAAAAGCTGCGGACTTTGGTGGATACAACAGGGATCCGGACACTGGGATACTGTACCGCCATGAGGAGAACGGTGTTATAGTATACCTAGACCCCGATTCCCAGAGGGAGTACTATTATAACCAACAGGGGGAGGTTGTATGGCTTTGACTGCGGACGGAATGAGGTTACTTTTGTTGTGGAAACTTGCTACTCACGGCATCAACATGCGTCTTCTTTCTGAACATCATCGATTGAGTCTTAATCTAAGACCACAAAGCACACCCACGAAGCGCGACCCTTGGACCTTGAAATAGACCCTTTGAAGATCGACCATACTGCACGCACGAGTGTCTTTGTGGGCTAGCGTTCGGTGAACGGGAGACCTACAGTTGCAGAAGTGGGTGCATGGAGATACCGATACACGCGACGCGTTCTGGGTGATAAGAGCGGAGCAATTCCATTCGAAACCTCGAACAAGGCTTGCAATATATCACTCAAGTCCTATGGAACACGATTTGGTTTTGGGCGCCTTTTGTAGGTTATCCCCACTTGCGTCGAAAGCAGAAGGCCATATTCAGAAATAAAGGATACAACCCACGCCGTCTACGAGCTTTCCACCGAGCTGGCTTTGATACAATTCAATTGTATGAATCCAGGCTCAATGATGATCCCCGAGTGGCCACGGCTAAGCTTCAACGAGGTGGTTACCTCAGCACGCTTCAAGACTTCACTTCCGCTGTAAATTCAAGCGTAGTGACGATGCCAGGGATCATCCAAGTACCCTTGGCGGTTGACCTTCCTGCAGTACATGGGGTGTGCGGGTGATTTCCGTTTCCCGCACTTGCAGTCAAGGTTGGCGTCTTCGTGATTGAACCTCTCGTGGTATCCCGCGAAATCACCGTGGCTTGCTTATTGCCTAGAATGTTACAGTGGCCTAGGGACTGTTTGATAGATACTTGTAGGTAATACCATTTAGCAAGGGCGAAGAATTTGAGGAATGCATATTGGGATAAGTTAGAGGGTTTGCCTCAGAGACTGTAGAGCACGGCTGCATTATCCAGGCACACTGTAATGGGATCGTCTGGGAATAGTCCTACAGCCTTTTCTAAACCTTTGGCTGCACCTTCAGCTTCTGCATCGAAGACTTCAGCCTTATCCAGTGGGCGGCTGCCCTGGTGCACCCCACGGTAATTCCCATAAATCACATATCTGTATCCGACACCGATTCGGGACTTATCGTCAGTAAGGGTTTTAGAGCCGTCTGTATAGAAGAGCGTATAGTTTGGGTCAATGTTTGCTTCCCATTCCAAGAACTCCGCGGCTGCCTCCTTGTTTAGAGGGAGTACCAGTTGTGAATCAGGGAATCTAGTGGTCATGTTAGGAATTCAACTCGAGCGAATAAAAAGCTACAAGGTTCTCAGCACAGCACATACTAAAGACAACCAAAATGAGAGCATCTATTTAGATTGAAATCATTCTGCTTATGGAATATCTTCCGCTTCCATCATTTCAAGATGCATCTAATCGAGGCTGCAATGAGGTTGCATCAATCGAACTTACACCGTTCGGGGCTTCAGGGTAGGCATTGGATCTCGACACGAGGTGATGACAAATCGAAGTACCTGAACATTGCCTGTCAACCCCAATGAGCAGTGCTATTTTAATTTTACCTCATGAACCCGGAGCTATTGGAAGAAGCCACTGCTATGCATTGCCAGTCGCTTATCCTCTCGTGGCTCAAGAATCTACAGTGTGAAACAAGCCCGTTAAATGCTTCTTGATCACAAGTCCTGTTTTGAGGACTTGAAAGCTTTGACCAGGGGTTCAAAAGATGATTCGTCAAATAAAACCGTTATAGACCTGTCTAGACATTTCTGATCAAGGTCTCCAGATTTCTTGCATCTGCTGGAATGTGACGCAAGGACGGAGACCGGCACGAACTTGGTGATTACGAGAGGATATCGCGCTTAGTAATGGTTATCAAACCCCAAAAGGCTGCTTCATCATCAGTTCCACTTTATGGGTTGAATGATAAAACCATTTGAGAGGTCAATGCTACCGGATATGAAGCCAGGGAGATGAGATTGACAAGGAGGTGAAAACCTGGAAGAGGTCACAAGAACAGAAATGATGCATTCAAGGAACCCGTCGTCACCTCCAACTTTTGAGCAGTCTCTTACGGCAATGTAATGCACGAGGTCATGGAGGGGCATCGAGGGATGACCTGCATGCTCTTGATGGTGGGTGCGTGGGTCAATGATGATAACATGGACATAATACGGTCGAGCCGAGGCATGAAAGAGATTCTGATGAGATGAGATGGTTTGAAGCTAAAGAAAGAGTTTGACAGGATTGGCTAGAACTTTCTGGCGCTTAACCCGCGGCAATGGTAAAGACGAGAGTGAACAGTGACACAAAATGAATGGATAAAAAGACTTTGATTCTGGGCGGCTTCTTCCATTTCTTCCCCACATCGGTCCCCCCTCCATGATCTAGGCCTGGAGTCCATATGCCAAAACACACAATCGGCATCCAATCAAGTTGCCCGACGCTAATCGCGGATGCTTACCCGGGTCGTCTCTGTCCCCATTCTTTAGGTTTGTAGCTGCATGGCGCGGATCATGGGAGTGCTTGCCCGGACTTCAGATACAGGGGCGCTTGGTCCTTTGGGCCGCGCTTTCCATTCATTAATTCAGAGCCTGCGACAGCCAAGCACGTGCGTGCGTGCGACCTTACATGCAACTTCCCTAACTCAGTCAGGTCGGGCTGGGAAAGACGAGAGAAAAAAACAAATTAAGGCTTCTCGACCGGACATTTAGTACGAGGCTCAGCCTCACTCACGATC
The DNA here is from genome assembly GCA_002982035.1 of Fusarium algeriense. NCBI lineage: Eukaryota > Fungi > Ascomycota > Sordariomycetes > Hypocreales > Nectriaceae > Fusarium > Fusarium algeriense. Next base: position 9,055 of record PVPY01002113.1, on the reverse strand, counting down.
CCGTCCCGTATTTCCATTGTCTTTGCTTTTTCTTCTCCCCTTGTCTCACTCAAAATTCATCTGTGACGCCTACACTTGTGCCATCTCTCATCCGTTGCTGGCCCTTCATCTTTCCTTTTCACAAGCGCCTTCTTACACCGCTGTCACACGGACAATTTGTCAATTCTACCTTGACAAACAAAGAGAAACCTGTGGAATCGCAGTCACCAAATGGACAACACTCAAAGCCCGCCAAACGCACTTGCTCCAGACCCTGTTGACGAATCTAGAGACCAACCAATGGATCACAGCTTCAAGACCGTAAAGTGGTCTGAGGAAGAAGATGAACAGCTCAAAAATGAGAGGCGATTGTAAGTTTTTGCTCAATAAGCTCCTCTTGAACTCGACTGACATCAAGATCAGATCTCTCGAGGCCCAAGGGCAAGACAAGGTCACTCGCTGGATGAGAGACGGACTGCAGTACGGGTAACCCCATCTCATGCGTCTTTACCTGTCTTTTTTTCATTCTCTGATGATCTCCAGGGTTCTCTATTGCGATCTTCTGCCAGACATCTCCAGCGTAGTACGCCCAGTTGACAGGTCCGGCGGTTATATGGACATGCTGCCATGGTGGAACCCAGATTATGAGTCTAGTACGACTCTAACGACTACCGAGAGGGTTTCCCCGATTCCCCAGGTCAAGTCCTCGTTATCTCCTGATGAACAACATACCGACGACATCAAACGGGAGAGAGCGTTCCACGACCTCCTGACCAAGGCTGGAGGGCGCCCTTGGTTTTCAATCGATCTCATTGATCAAGTCGCCCGGAATCCGGAAAGCCACGCCGAGCTACTTGATTACTGGAAACAAGACCCCGCCCGATCAGGGAAAGCAGAATGGATGGTGTTTGAACGTCAATTGGAAAGATGGAACCAGTTTTGCCGTTATCAGTTGAGAGTGAGACGAAACAGGGACGCATTTGACGAATACCTGACGCGATGTACCAATTGTGTTTTTAGACAATCACTCACCACGCCACTTCATATGAAACAAGACCCGACAGACCAGGACCCATTATCTCAATGGCTGGAGTATCTATGCTTCGAGGTGTCAGAACGCAAAAGGTACTCATGGTATAAACGCTATCACCAACAGTATGAAAGCGCTTGGCAGACACTCGTTGACTCTAAGGTATTGAGACCGGATGAAACTCGAGACAAAATTGAGGACGCAGAATATACATCATCGTCCGACGGTGAGAAGACCAGGTTAAGACAGGCTGTCGAGGTGGCCAGTTCAAATGTCTTGTTAGCAGAACGGGACCTGCTGAACCCATGTGTAAGAGGACCAGTAGCACAGCGGAAGCTCTTTGAGGCTCAAGCCGAGCTTGACTCTGCAATCGAAGCGTTTGATCATTTCCAATGTCGAAAAGACGCCATCAAGGCATTTATCGAAACCACCTCTGCCTACCGCGAGGCAAGACGTGGAGACCGAAGGCATCGAGTGCTTTTACGATGGATGCGGCAACAAGTCCCCTTGATCGAGAAAGATCTTGGATTACCATCTTCAACAAATCGTCCGGATTTGGATGGTGAGGTGCTCATGGAGACTGATAGTGACGAGAGTGAGGATCAGAAACCGACGGTTAACTGGCCTTGCACACAGTCGATTGACAACATACCTACCGGACTGCAGCGAAATGAAAGCAAAAAGCGTCTTGCGAGTATTTCGGCTGAAGTTAGTCGAACCAACAGCAACGTTGCCCCGAAACGCTCTAGGCACATGGCCAATGATGAATGTGAAGCGAGATAACAACAAGAGATGATGGCAAATATTCATATACTTTTAATGGGAATCATTTGACCTTTTGATGGTGTTATCTATTAATGATTTGGAGGAGTTGGGGTCACATCGCGTGGGTCCGCTCTCCTCCACATTGCTAAAAGTTGGGATAAAGTGCAGACGCATCTCGCACGAGGACGCGTCGCGATGTTCTCATCAAGGGTTCGTCGTTCCGACTATTAACCCGGGAGGTGTCCAGTCGGGAATGTTAAGCTCCTGTACAACTTCACGATACATCAACGCTTCCCGCCCGCATGTTTTAGGTTGGTCTGGACAGGGTGACCCGTCACCCTGACTATTTCCGTTACCAGTTCCTACGCTACGTCTTTTACTCGACATTCAAAGCGCCAATCACAGCTCAACCAGGCTCAATTCAATTCGCAGCGAAGCCCCTGTCTTACCGCCATCACCCTCTGTTCCCACAAACTGGTTTCTGCGTTTCACGATCTCCGCAACTTAACATTGACGACTATTGTACTTCCATTGACGGCGGACCAATGCCATTATGAGTACGATTCACGAGGTATACAACCTTGAATCGGCCATAGCCAATTTCTTCGCCAAAACATCGGCTACCCGCTTGGAGTGCGACGCCAAGGCACAACAGCTTGCTGGAGGGCAGATTGTCCCGGTCGAAATACAGGGCAACTGTAGCTACACAGTCTATGCTGGAATAAACTACGAATTCGTCGTTCAATTTCGCCTTAGGTCCCTGGCACTTAAGACCGAGACCAGTACGCTAGCAAGCAGGATCTATGGATTCCTGGCACCGCGGTTGAAAATTTCCGGCCAGTTGGGGTCCGATGGATGAGATGAGAAAGAACCGCTTTTCATCTACTTGATAAGCCGTATTCATGGTACCACGTACTTAGACTTCAGACTGGCACATGATTGGAGTTCGTTTGAAGCCGAAACCCGCCCGTTCGGGATGAACCTTCATTCTATTCAGTTTCTCACGGGGGAACTACACCACCGAAAAGGCTGGATTCCGTATCAGGATCACGATGTTTTGTACTGTGTCTTTTGGAGGACCTTTGCACAGGCGGTCGGAGTTTCAGAGGATACCATTCGGACTCTCAAGACCGCAAGGATCATAGGATTGTTGCTTTCTCGTGGCTTTACCTCCCGCCTAGCGAATAATCCCGAACCTATACCAATCGGCAACGATGAACGTGGACGCTACAACATGTTGTTCCTTGATGGATTGCTCCTTGATCCAGCAACAAAATTCGGTTAGGAATGGTGCATCAGGGAGACTCTAACCGTACGCTTCATCCATTTATGGCCGAAGTCATCTAGCATCACCGTCTTGCTTTCCAGAATGAGTTCCGACATAGACCTGCTACTACAACCTAGAACCTGGAGGCCAAGGAGGTTGGTGAGGCCGTTGACACGCAAGTAGTCTACGAATTCCGGCAGGAAGTTCTTGCTGACGCGAGAAAGATTCGGCAGTGACCCGCCTTGGTACTCATAAGCACGGAAAACGCCGTCGTCTTTCTACACGAAGATGTGTCGGTGAACCATGTCCAGATCAATTGTGTCAACCTTTGTCGGCTTGGCCCATCGACCCTCTGGCTTCTCCAAGTTATTGCCTAGCATGACAGTGTCTTCCGGGATCTGAAAATGGCTTTGAATGAGGTGTACGCCAAGGACATCGTGGACGTTGTGGCGGACAAAAATAGCGGCTGACAAAAATAGCGGCTAGGTTCTGGATACGATAGTCGGCCACATTAGGCTGTGAGTGATGGTCAGGCAGGGTGTTGTACCTGGCAGTGAACATCATGTCAGTGACCTTGGTGGTATCTTAACAAACACGCCTTGCAAGTCACGAGCTTCCTGCAGGTTATGGTCCCCTGATGGCTTAGAGCATTGCCATCTTGTTGATATTTCCGCTTCGACAAAGATTGGTCGCAATGAGGTGAATTGTCCTGATGACTGACGGAGAAATGAACTAAAATAAAATAACAGGTTCGGGAGGTTGGGGATCCAATGTCTGTCGTATTGATTTGTTGCCATGAAAGAGGGAAAGGATCAAATTATATTCTTTCATGCCGCTATTGCTCACTCTGCTGCAGAGGAGTTGCTGTACATCCAAGTTCACGGTGCACTTTCCTTATACTTTTAAGGCCCGTCAAAGTACATCCTTCCTTGATCACCATATCACATGAACACGCATTGCCCGCCTGTCGAGCTTTTGTTTATATCACCACGGAAACACAAAAGGCCAGCGATGCCGTTTGTCATTGTAGGGTAATTCCCTAGCTTCACCAACACCAGTTGTCCTACTGTTGAAGCTATAAACCATAGTTGGTACCAGATGCCTTTCTCGTTCCTTTCCTGGCGACCGTTCCGCCTGCTCTGGCGAACATTTGGTCTCGCATTGGCTTCCCTCAAATGGCTGAGCTTGCGACAAAATGGGCAATCCGATGCAAGTATCACAGTGCTCAATAGTCTGCTTTCACTAGCTAAAATCTCAACCAAGGCACAGGTAGAGAGTCAGCCCTTTCATAAACAACCAGATCATCGATGGCAGAATACCATTGGCATGGACTATAGGCCTCATGTTGTAGAGGTCATTCACCACAGCAAGAATGCTATAGTGGCAAGGCTGGAGCGCGGCATCGTGCTGAAGTATCCTCGCTACGCATAGTGGGAGTACCGCCGTTGACAATAAATGTATGATGCTGCGACACCATTGCTGTTTTGTGTGGTGTGGACGTAATTTAAGTTCCCAAAATGAACGACACGCCATAACAGAGCTGTCAGGAGCTTTGTGACGAATTCGACGCATGATGGATATTCCTCAGCGTGTCCCACCTCAACCAAGGACACGGGATAGAACTAACGAAAATTTTGAAAAGGCCGGAGAAAACATCATGTGGCGATGCGATGAAATAAGCCGCCGCTATCAAACGGAATATAGCTCTACTGAAGCACCGTCATGGCCGCCATCCAAGGCAGATATGGTGAGTGCCACGACCCTTTGCAGCTTTCCATCGCTAAACCCCAGAAGGAACCAGTGCCTATACAAAGGACGCCAGCCAGTTTTGCTCGTCGCAGACGTCGCCCAACAAAGGCACAACCGGACCCCATGCGATCCAACAGGCCGAATGAGAGAACTGGTGACTTTACAGCTCGGACTGGTGAAGAGAGGACCTAACTGAAAGGAAGAACTACGAAGTTTCAGGGGTTGAAATGCGTGGACTGGCAGTCTTAATAGAGACAAAGACAGTATATGCAATCTAGACAATAAGATACAGCACCATGACACCTGTCAATGTTACAAGGGATCAGGCCCTCGAATAACCTCCAAAACTGCTCTCAACCGCCGCAACTTAATCTGGCAAATCTGCTTTCTAATCCAATCACCCAAGCTAAAGAGCAGGTGGTTGTCGGACGCAGCATCAACTGTTTACGCACAGTCTCAAACATTTCTTCACAACGCTCTTTTCCTAAACTAGCCGTCAGCGACTAGAAGTTATACTAGAAACACTCACGGAACGCCTCCAAGTCAAGTACATCCTCAAGCACTGCCACCGTGTATGACATGTTACTTCATCTGAGATGTTGCCGTCCGTCTTTCATAGAATGTGGTCAAAAAAAAAGGGGCAAATGAGAGGGGCAGGCCTAACTTATATATCTGTTTAAACTGCGTTCTCTGAAGATTTTGGGTAAACCCTGGAGCGCCAGATAGTTATAACCAACACCAAGGAGTGTAGATTACACAATGCGTCCCAACCCTCATGCCCATTCTGCTTGAACTGGCAAGTTACATGGTCCCAATCCTCTGTTCAGACATCCAGGAAAAGAACCAGTCCGTCCACAGACTCAAAATCCTGAGACCAGCAGCTTCGGATTATATCTGCATGGGGTATGCCAGTCAAGTCAGGGAATTCTTGGTTGCGGTACATCTTTTGCACATATTCACTCTGGAATTCCTCAAACGGAGCTTTGCCCATCATAATATAGTATATCGTTGAACCTAAACTGAAGAGGTCGGTTTTGACTGTTGGTGTCCACTGCAAAGAGCTGTCCAGTGTGGGGGCTGCATATCGAGTGCCAGGGCTGATCTCAGTGTGAGAGCCGTCAACGGAGGATCCAGAGAAGTCGATGATTTTGAGACGAAGACGATCATCCAGGAGGAAATTATGCGTCCCAATGTCGCAATGAAGGATAACCGAACTGTGCAGAAACTGGATGCACTCAATAGCCTCAGTAGCCCATTTTTTTTTTTCGCTGTTCCATAGGCACGTCCGCGTGGGACTCGAGATAGTCTTTGAGTGTTCCGTTGGGCATATCTTCCAAGGTCAAGGTGAATTCGTCTGGGTTCCAGGCCTTCTTTTTGACTAAACAAGGATGCTCACCAAGACGATGGTATATTTCGGCTTCTGTAGCGATTTCGCGGCGTCGCTGCTGGGCGTGGTCGCCGCCGGGCCAGGCTGTCTTGATGATGGTACCATTAGGTAAACGCTCCACATAAGATGTTGAGCCGATGGCGACAAACTCGCCCTTTTGGTTCAAAGATGGAATTTCATCGTCGTGACCGTCTTGCGTATGGAGAGCCGAGTTCGGTCTTGGAGGGCTTTCGAACATGGCAGGGCGCAAATTTCAGAGGTGATGGTTGAGCGTTTACAGCAGCTCAGGGGCACGTTGCGCATGCTCGCGGTGAAGCAACTCTGTTTCTCGCTGGCGTCTTTCCTAAGCCTCCTTACTATCAGAATACTTACAGCTACAATGCAATTGAATACAGAACAACCAGAACTCAGGAACACCCCGCACTAAAATCACGGCCCGATCGTTAGACACATACTAGCGTGGTTTACTATAATTAAGTCTAAATAAATGCCACTTTTGTCGGTTTTCCATTGGGTTTAGCTGAGTGTGCGTAGACAGGGCATGTGGTCTAAATTTAGGTTTCTCGAACCTTTTACGTTAGGACTATTACTTGAACTGGCCAAAATATGACCAGTTCAAGGTTGTTCGAAGGATTGAATAACTCCCCCACATCCACAGCAAGTACAAGTACTGGGTTTGATGTCACACCCCGCAGTGGTTGTCTCCCTTTTTCCAAGGTTCAAGTTCAGGTTCTATTCCTACTCTGTTTCGGCCGCCATGCCCGGTTAGCGGGGTTTGACTAACTCACTGCTTACTCAACAGGGCTGGGATAAAAGTACAGCTGGAACCCGCGGAGGCTGTGGTTTTCTTTTCCCTTAATGTCTTTCCATTCTTTCTGTTATTGCGATCCCTACCAGTTGACCGTAGGGAACCCTTCATTATCCAAATCGAAGTCGTCTTCTGCACCTGGCGTGCATTGATCTGCAGTTGTTTCACTTGCTCAACGAATCTCAGCGATCCTCAAACTATTTCTCCATCTCAGTCAGCTTCCACCGCTTCGTGGCATTTGCTAAACATGACCAGAATGGTAGCAGTCGTGCCTATCTCCGATCAAGCCACCCGTATTCAGTGGCATCATGGAATGTCGGGAAGTGGTTGTCGAAGCTTCTGATCTGACGGTTATTAAGTGGCCTTTCCCGGGAGAAGCGTTCAAAGCGCAGCTACAAGTCGAGCGCCGTATTTACAAACGTCTAGGTCAACACCCCTACATTACCAAGTTCATTACTGCGCATGACAACAAGATCGTACTCGAACGTTTACAATATCCTCTTCGGAAGCGCCTTTTGGAACTTGGCGAGAATAACGAGCGGCCGGCCATTCGAACCATACTCTGGTGGGCGTGGCAAATCGCACAAGCATTCCGCCATGCCCATTCGCGTGGTGTGTTGCAAGTGGACATTGGCACGTATAACGTCCTGCTGGACTGGAATGAGGATATCAAGCTTTGTGACTTTGCCGGATCTTCTCTCAATGGCTCCGAGCCTACAGTAGCACCTAGTGCACATTCCACACATCCATTCGATCTGAACTGTTCGCCGTCGGCTCGATGCTATACGAGATAGAGACAACGTACGAGCCGTATCATGATAAAAATGATGGCGAGCTTGAGGAGCTGTTCGATGCGGACCAATATCCAGAGGTCGGAAATTTGACGTTAGGAGAGGTGATTACGAAGTGTTGGACTGGGCAATATGTGGATGCTGGTGAGATTATCAAAGATATCGGTCAGATTGAACAGCGTCTGAAGGGTAGTATTCCAAGGTCTATGGCTACAGGTTGGAGGGAAGCTACTCCATCATAACGGAATTCCTTAACCCCCCTCCCCAATCCAGTATCATCAGCTCCCGCTCGTCAAGCCCAGTCGCCGTGATGCGATAACAGTTGGGAGCTGCAATCGCCGCTATCTCGATGGAACTCATCAAACAATTATATGGGGTACCTTGGGACAGCTGCGGCTCGCTGCTCTCGCCCAACCACCTTGCATGATTGATATAAGCTTTTTTATTGAAGCTATTTTTAACTTTCCGTCAGGCCACATGTAAGTCATGATACTGCCCCCTCTTGTACACTCCAACACCGCCGCTAATCAGGTCAGTGCTCGGATTCTCTTTCCTTTAGTAAGTATCTCGCCTGGACTGGGCTGTGAGATCATTTCTGACAGTCGTTTGCAGCAGCATTGCGTTCGCCTTGATCGTCTCGATGTTGCAGATGATGCCGAGCATCCATGCTCCGCTGTTGTCGTTCATGTAAGTCACCAGAGAAATAGGATTTCGGAAGCAAAGACTAATATGGAAGTGGTTGCCTGGTTCCCCCCGTATCCTTGTCCCCATCATCTTCCTCATCCATCTTCCATCACGCATACGCAAGGTTCCGACAGTCGCTGACACTTGGCAACGTTGCCTTTCCAGCACCATATCTTGCAGAGTCTCCATTTTTGGTTCTGTGATCACTAACCCAGCACCAGGAAAGCCTCGAACGCCGTTTGCCAGTCCACTTCAAACACCCGCAGCTGGCCGCTCCTTCGACAACACCATGGCTCCCTGCGAGTTCCTCCGTCTACCCCACGAGATAAGGTACAATATCTATTAAGCGTATTTCACCCTCGATGATGGCTACGCTTTTCAGCCCAACTCAAATAAACTTATTGCAGCCGATAGTCAACCGTTGGATCTCGCTCTTATGTATATATATATCACTTTATTGCTGCCAAAACGAAAGACCTCCCTCTTAAACACATCGTCATTTCCTTCTCGACCATATATCGCCCTGAGTGGCGTCAATAGGCCGCCCGCTTCGATTATCTGCTCCGAGCGCAGATTCTTATGCAAACCCGTCTCC
>PVPY01002111.1:0-12763 GCA_002982035.1 Fusarium algeriense | reverse complement strand
AGCTATTTCTTCTATAAAATGAAGTCGCGAGGGAAATCCTTGCGAATCTAGGTTAAGGATAAATTGGACTATTATCTATTCCTCTAGATTAAATAGTTTCTTTAACTTTAGGATAAAATCGCATCGAGATTGAATGCCATTCTGGCGGCATTGTAAGGTATAGCGATTCACCTTATAGATCTATGCAGCGCGTCGGATGCTTAATTTTGGGTTATTTTGTAATGCCTAAAGTGCAAGAAGGATTCTACCTTTATTAAAAGGTTGTAATATGCTAGGTAGTTAAGAAGTATCTGATTAGATAGTAATGATGTAGGATGAGGGATTTTTGGCTCCTATACTTGTCTGGCTCACATGCTTATCAACCACGTTAAACTAGTTTACCTATTTAGAAACCTAATTATTATAATAATATAGTTATATATTAAATAATATAACTTATACTTAATACTAATATTACTATCTATTAATTTATAAAGAAAGTAAGGTTAAGAGAATTAATAGAATTTAAAGTTATAATAGAACTAATAAACAGTTAAATATAACATTTAATATAAAAATTCTAAATATAACTCTACCCATACAATGTATTTTAGTGTCTTCCTCCTTTAGTGAGGTAATAAGAACCCTAGCTATATCTACAAGACTGAGATTAAACGTATGGCTCATGATCCCACTCTTCTAATTCCTTCGTGTAACAAATCCATAACTTTTCCGGATGCTGCTGTGCCTTCAGCCACATGTCCCGAAGACTTACACCCTCCCAGCGAGCAGCATAGAACCATGAGTTAACCGACCAAATGGCTACCTTAACACGCCCTTGGTATTTCTCCCCGTTGAATACAGTTTCTTCTTCCGAACTGTCCCAGTCTGCATCATATGCCCAAACCCAGTAAGGATCAAGAAGATCACCACTAGCTTCTGTACGCTGGAGATTTTCCTCGGAAGTCAATTCAATAGGAATGACGATAAAAGTATTCCGTAGAATTCCAGCAGTCAAAAGATCGTGATTCTCTTCTCTGTATTCTCTGAAGTGTCTGTTGCGTAATTAGTATATGCATTCTTTGCTAAAGGCATATTTTGACTTACTTTCGCAAGTCGTCATCTTCTGCCATACTCTCGTTGGGATAAAACGTAGGCCACTTCTCAGTTTCCAGTCCACGCAAAGTAAACCTGTTGCCATAGCCCTGGCAATGGATACTGTCCCAGGTTACTCTGTTTGGCAGAGAGAGATTGTTAATACCACTCCAGACTGAGTGCCAGTTATTTCTATGCTTCTGTTGGACCTTTCTGGACATGTAGTAGATAAAACCAAACTCTTCTTTAGCCTTGAGGATCTTTTGTATCCAGGCTGGCGGCGCCGGCGATACGCGCTTCCAGATTCGTTCCAGGGTCTTCTCGTATCCCTGCGGTGCCAAGATGATTTGCCTCGTTCGTTCGTCTTGGCAAAGTTGCAAGAAGGGTTCCATGGATTGCCTGTATTCCTGATCTACCTGTGCTTGTGCCTCATCTGAAAAACGTTCAATAGCCGGAATCATCCATTCAGCGTTCCTCCGAGCTTTCCTGAGTTCATCATCCCGCACAAGCTCTCTGGCACGGGCGGCAGGGGTTTGGAGCTGTTCTTCTCGAAGGCGTTCTTCGTAGATCTCCTGTAGTGTAGCACTACCCCCATCGACATAACATATGTCGCAATAGACTAGCTTCCAGGCATCTAAGCGTAAAGGCCGAGGACTTTCATCAAAATTTGCAATAGAATGAACCAAGGTGAAACTCGCTCTTGCGACATCGTTGGTGATACGTTCGACCATTAAATGCTCGTCACGGTCGTAGGTGGTTCGGCCAAGGAGGGCATATTTTAGCGGTTCATACGCTATAATTTCGGAGGGATCAGTCAAGGCCACTTGGACGAGGTCCCGGCCTGCAATGAGTTCCTCCAACTTCTGGGCCTCCTGTTCTCTTTCGGCGATTACCCTGACCCTGGCATATTCTTCTGCGGGAAGATGTTGGAGGCGTTGACGGTGCTCGGTTGAGTTAAGATGCATTAAGCTCCTACAGAGCTCTAGATTCGGGTCCATTGTAGTTGTGAACACGGCGCTCAGCTGTGTTGTGTTGGTAAAGTTGAGGCTGTAGGTAAGTGAGTGAATTGCGAGAGATGAAGGGGATTGAATTAGTGGCATGTTTTATTTCATTTCAAGAAAAACCCCACCACGTGGATCAATGCTTACGCAAACAGGAAGCTCTCACTCATGCATGGATGGTTAAGTTCATTCGATTTTCCTCTCTCCACTTCTGCCCCCGTTCAATTAGGCCAGAAAAAAACGGCCGCATTATCTCCGAATATCTAGACTAGACTAATTACTGTGCCTGCAAGGCAGCACACATAGGTGACGACTATGTACTCCATGTACTCTATATACAAAAGACTGCAAACTAGTCTTTAAAAATTTGGGGCTGGAATTGACCAACATTGCCAGCGTAACCATTCTGATGATTGACAACCGAGTTCCAGAATTCGATCATTGTGTTCTGGGAAATAACAGCGGCCCCATGACCATTCAGACCCACCTGAGCAACAACCACTGCCATCCTTCTTACAACCTTAGCTTCTATGTTTGACTTGAGTTCCTTAATCCGGAGCTTTAACCATTCTTTGGCGAATTCTTGAAGATTTGTCAGTAGCTGAAACATGTAGTTCCTCCATATGGTGGAGAGACCTAAAGGATTAGCGTTATATTGCATTTGGTAAAGGGCATCAAATTCGTCCAGCAATGCTATTACTTCGTTGTTGGCGCTCTTGAGCTTGGTATTTATGTCATCCTTTCTGAGATACGGAAAGATTTGTTCGACCTGGCAAGTGTATTAGAATGCCGCATGACTAGTTTTACGATCAATCGAGATGTTGACTTACTAGCATCAATTGTTCCAAAGCGTGTCTGACAGTATCGTCGTCCATGGCAGAATAGTCGTCTCTCCATTTATCCTTGCCGACGGGCTCATTGAAGTCCCAAAGCTAGTGATGGGTGCATTAGAGAAATGAAGGCACAAGCGAAGTAAAAAGAGAAAAGAACATACCGAGCCCTTCAAGTTGTTGAGCTTCCTCTCGCAATTCACCATGTGCTTGGCGTTAGAACTTGAGCCCAGCAGTTTGAAGAAAGACGTTTGTGGAGTGTCCTTATATTTGTTATTCCACGCGAGAAACCCATACTGGAAGTCGTTGACCCAAACGCCACAAGCTACATGGGATTGTGTATTTGAGTTATATGGTGGTTTCCTGTTGAGTTTAGAAGGGCTTTTTTTGCCGTACTTTGGGTGGGGGACGCCCATTGTGTATTCCATAAAATTAGAGACAGTCTGGAGCTCGATGAGATGTTCAGCTGTTTGCATCTGGTCAGCGCCTCTGGGTTAAAGATAGATCAGAGAGGGCCCTTGTTACTCACAAATCCATTCTGCGGGGAGGGGATTAGGTGGAGGGGTGCCTTCATGCCTCACCATGGCATTATAACAATCACCTCCGATGTTGTCAACCCAGTACCTTTTGTTATCGCCGGTTTTCTTTTCGAAGAAGTCTCCATTATCTCCACTAGGGTATGGCTCTGAATGCATTAACCAAGTGGTTTTCGCAGCATCGTTACACATAGGGTTGAAGTCACGCCTGCCGCCAGATCCTCTCTTGTCAAGACCCTTGTTGGCCCATTCGGATGGCCATAGCATCTCATTGAGTGGCCATATGAATTTTCCATTAGGGCCAAGAGGGCCAATAGGACGATTTGCAGGTCCAAAGAACTTTTCGATGCCATCGTCACCTGGCTTGTCGCGTGGATCTTCTAGTGACGAAGGATCGTAATAGTCGAGCGATGGGATGGAGCACGAGGTCGAATTTGGCTTTCCGAGATTTGTCTTGAGCTTTCTTTCTTCCCACTTCTCCTCTTCATCAACACTGCAGACCCAGATCCAGGCTTCTTCCAAAGTCGAGGCTGCGTTTTGGAGGAAAAGCCACGACCCCGCGAAGGTGGTGGTAACAAGATGCTTCCATTTCTTGGGCAAGTTTTTGTCCAGCAGCTCCCGATACTCCCTGGTCGCGCGAGAGTTCTTTTGAGCCTGCATAACTTGTTGTACTACAAGCACCATGGTCATTCCCGCAGACATTTTATGAAGGCTGTCTCGTTTGGTCAGCTCAAACAACTGCTCATCAGGATCCAAGGCCATGGCATCCAGAGAACGCGACGAGAGCTTGCCCTTTTCGAGGTCAGAGAATTTGACATTGGGACATGTTGGATTCTCGACCCATTCTTTGATCAAGTCTTCCAAGTTGTCCCAGTCGATATCTTTGTCGTCGTAGGACGCTGTCACATCGCAACAATAGGCTGAGGTGCCCTTCCCGCACTTGTTATTCTTGGAGTTCAGGGCCACCTTGACCTTGCCGTCTGGGCAGCTGCTACGGCAGGTCCCTGTCGTGACTGTCTCGGTAACACCCAAGTTGTAATCGTCAGACCAGTAGCAGTTGCTGAAGTGTGGGTTGTCTTCGTCTCTGGTGTTTTCGCAGAGGGGTCTCTCTCCTCTTTGCCCCTTTCGATCATAGCAGGTCTGGTCCCCACTACCATCCCAGCTTTCAACGAGGAGTGAGTCGTAGTGGACGTCCCATCCACATGGCGTGTCGCCCTCATCCCTGGCGCAGTCCGCCTCCAACTCATACCACTTGTACTGGCGGTAGACATCCAGACCTTTTGTGTTGCCTTTGCAGCACGCGGTTTGAGCATACCCGCTACTGCACGATCTCTTGGATGAGGCAACTTCAAATCCTGACGTGGGGCCACATCCAGGGATGCAGTGTCCATTGTTGTAGAATTGCCATTCGCAGGTGGGATGCGTAACTCCAGCGGGGCAACAGAATGTTCGCTCCTCGTCGTCATCACAGCCAGTATCATCGGTCATGAGGTCCGCCAACTTTTCAGAAGATTGGTTTTCAACCGCAATCCAATTTCCAGGGCAGCCCTTGCCTTTCCTTCGACAATTGGTCCATTTGCATTGATCACCACTGATATCGGTGTTGGCTTCGCTTTCGCTGGTTTCAATAAAGACGCCACCACCGAAAGACGTAGTGCTGTTGAATTTTGATATACCCTTAGACTTGTAGCCGGTAGCCACCTGCAGTTGCTTGGAGAACTTGCCGTCCGAAGTATCTTGGCTGATAGCCCAGACCATGGCACCTCCAAGACATTGACTGCGAGCAAAATCCAGCTTAAGCTTCCAGGTATCGACATCGTCATAGGTCAACCACGTACTGCCAATTTTAACAGTCTTGATGGCGGCAGTTTTGTCCAGGTCGCCCGAACCAATCTTGCCGCCAAGCTTGCGCATAATCTCAGGATTAGACATGACACCAACAGCATTGGTACAAGGCTCTGCAGGACCACCGGCATCAAAGAGACAACCAGTAGACATGCAGCCGGTACTGGAGGCAGTGAAGGTGCGTGCGTAGAATGCGAGTCCCATGTTGACTTGATCAGGGTCGATATTGTTGCGCCAGAGAAGGTCAAACGCATCCTTGATCTCAGTCAAGTTGGTATGAGAGTTGAGATGGTTGCCGAGCCATGACTTGGGAGTATCCCAAGCACCATGGAGGTCATACGTCATGTCATTGAAGTGATCGACGTACTTTGAGATCTTCTCAAGATCAAAGTGCTGAAGATACCAGTATGAAGCAGGAATAGCGATACTGAGACCGCTACGACCACCGCTTTGCTTTAACGCACTCTTGATCTTGCTGAGGAACTTGGGAAGATTGTCGAAATCTTCCTCCCGTCCCTCACGATCATCAGCAGCGGGGTACTCCCAATCAATATCGACACCATCAAAGTCATAAGTGGAAATAAACGAGATGAGCGATTTGATGAAAGTCCTCGTGTTTGCATCAGATCGAGCAATGTCAGAGAAGGTTGTAATAGTCGGACCTGGGTCATTGAAGGCCCAACCGCCAATGGCGATGAATATCTTTAAATTGGGGTCGATCTTCTTCTTGCGTGCTAATTCGCGGTATAGCTGAGGGTCTTTGCTAGATGCCGGTATGATTTGGAAGGTCTTGGGGTCAATGCTGGTAAAGGCGAAATTGATATGTGTATAGATGCCGTCTGGGATGTCGGAGGGACTGTATCGATCGCAGGATCTGGTAGAAGCCTATCCTTCGATGTAGCCAACTACTCTGTGCATAGGACCCTTGGCAGAGCAAGATGGGCGATTGACAGTTTTCTTTCCGTAGAAATCCTTGGTAGTGCCACAGTAGCTATAACATTGTTAATTAAAAATGCTAAAAAACAAATAAAACAAACGGCTATGTCGACTTACCTATGCTTGGAACAGCAGACGTTGAGAGGGCACTTGGTATGGTTGGCGAACTTGGAGCCAAAGCCACCAGGATCGCACTCACCCTTCGCATCACACCTAGCAACGCAATCCTTGCCACAAACTACCAAGAATCAGCATCTCAAATTAATCAAAACATTCGAATTTTGACTTACAATCTGGACCAAGGCCACAGTGACCAAATTTGGAGCAGCATGCATTGCCCTTGCACGGATTATTCTTGTCGCATTCAGTCTTGAAATCGCAAGTACTCAAACATCCTTTACCACAATGATCTTTGGTCGTACCGCAGAAACCTGCACTACTACAACAACCAGTTGCGTAAAGTTTCGTCTTGCTGCACTCTGCTGCAAATATAGTGACAGCGAGAAATTGGGTAATAAGAAAGAGTAATAAGAAAAGCCGGGAACGGCGTTTGGTGAACGTCATGTTGACAGTAGTCTTGACCGCGTTGGCCGTATAGTAGAGAATAATAATGAGTGTAGTTAGAATGAGAAAAAAGAACTCGATCGCGATATGCAATGTCTTGAGCGACTTCTAAGAGAGCAGGTCCCTTGTTCACATGCGATTCGGGTCATCGGAGCTGATTCTCCTTTGGAGCTTTCATATCCATGAGAACCCGCCAATATCGTCTAAATCCTTGTTAAATCACCGCTGTCACTTTACTTCTAGCCTAACGACTGACTCGAATTCTAACCCGAATAAGCTTAGATAGTGCTATCCTAACTGTAATAAGGGCATTGATGCGCAGGCCCGGGCCGTTTACGGACCCTTAATTCCAAGGCCCCAGTGGTGTTGGTTCTGACAGTGGGATGTTTTTTTGTCATGGGATATGTCTGATGGTAATCTGTGTTGGTTCTGTAAATTACTTCGCCTTGGCATCCTTATCCAGCCTAGGAATTCAGGGTCTAGGGTCTAAAAGTCCTCAGACTATTCCCTTTTGATCCCTGTCTTCTCCACAAGGATCCTCAGCTAGACAGTACAACGCCAAGGGTTTCGGTTAGCTCCGCCGAAATCCGAAGGCCAAGACCCAAAAAAACTCCATTCATTCATCGTATGTGAGGCGAGAATTCAGTAAAGAAATCGTCGACTGGGTTCTTTTGTAAAATCGCTTGGTTACTTAGTGGAATTTCATTGGACGTTGTGGAATTATGTGACGGGAGATTACCGCGGAATAGATAGTCTAAGTTCAGGCGCTAAGATTGTATTGTATAGGTAGTTTAGGTATACCCTTCTTTGATTCTCATAAGTCTCTGTCATTACTCTCTAAGGTCATTCTTTACACTTGGATATCGTTAAATCTAGTCACTCTTTGGTGATTATCATCACAAGATGTGGTTATAATTCTTTTTGTTGCTGTTTTACATACCCTTTCCGGTCCTTGCCGCGGGCCATTATTACTCTCATTTACACTCCTAACATTCTCATCATCTTGGTCATAAACGCGCCTCCAACAGTTCTTCTCATGATCTGGATGCTGCGCGTAAGCTCTTAGCCGCTGGTTAAGCTGCCATGGCTCATGCAAACCGCGCTATCATTGAGAACCCTCGTCCCAACCGTTTGGAAGTGCTGAACTCTACAGAGCTTAGAAAAGCTCAAAAAGCACCTCTACCACTTGATTATCGCAATGTCACTGCGAAGTCACTCCAGGCCAGAGGCTCAGGCAATGGAACTTCCAAAGACCTTCGTTATTCTGTTCCTGATGAACTTATCAAGGCCGCACGCCTTCTTTCAGAGAACTGGAAGTCATCCTCCAAGGATCTTGATGGTGGCTATGCTGCTGACGTTCAACACTTGAAGGATACCTTCTTGTACAAGAACAACGACACCAATATGATGCCTCCCATGCTTTAGTATGATTCAGGGTTGATCAAACCTGTCTATGAGCCACCGTTAGCTTTTCGCTATAGTGAAAACGAAACTGATGTTACTGAGAATGTGGTTACTAAGGATAAGGACCTTTACAAGCGAGCCAGTTCTGACTGGTGGATGGCTACTATCTCGCAGCGAGGCTCTAGCCTATTTGCACCAGCTGGATACCAAGTTTGGCGAGATGTTAAAGACTTTGGTGCCAAAGGCGACGGTGTTGCTGATGATACTGATGCCATCAATAAGGCCATCTCTAGCGGTGGCCGATGTGGTGGAGGTAAATGTACTGGAAGCACAATCTACCTAGCAACTGTGTACTTCCCTCTGGGTACATATAAAGTCAGCTCGTCTATCATCTAGTATTACAATACGGAGATGCTTGGCAACCCACTTGACCTTCTAACCATCATTGCAGCACCTAGTTTTGTTGGTCTTGGTGTTATTACTTCTAACGTTTATACAGGAGAGACTTTAGAATGGTATCTCAACCAGAACAACTTTCTTCGAAGTGTCCGCAACTTCATCATTGATGTCCGTCCAACTCCTGCTGATGCTCAAGTTTGCGGAATCCACTGGCAGGTTGCTCAGGGCACTTCACTTGAGAACATCCACTTCTATATGACCAAGTTCAAGGATGATCCCAAGACAACACAGCAGGTATGTACAGCCATCAAAATCTAGCCATTATACACCACTAACAAGGACGTCAGGGTATCTACATGGAGAACGGAAGTGGTGGCTTTCTTTCCGACCTTTACTTTGTCGGTGGAAAATTCGGAGCATACATGGGCAACCAGCAGTTCACAGCTAGTGGTCTGTACTTCGAAGAGGCCGAGACAGCTATCCAGATCCATTGGGATTGGGGATGGACTATGCAGAACATTGTCGTTGACAACTGCAATTCTGGTCTCACCATCGTCGGTGGCGCAGGAGGTCCTATGAGTACCGGCCAAGGAATTGGCTCTCTTCACTTGACCGACCTACGCTTCCACTATGTCACTGTTGCTGTCTCAACCTCGGTGATGGCTGACAACTCAACCGCCTTGCTGCTGAGCAATTCTGGCTTCTACAACGTCGATACCATCGTTGAAGATACCTTCAAGAAGCAAGTTCTTCTAAAAGGCGGTAAAGGAACTGTCAACGTTGATACTTGGGGCTTTGGAAGAGTCACCAGCGCCAACGGTACCACTGCCTTCCACAATGGCGCCAACCTTGACAGCCCTGTCAGAAACGAGTCTCTTGTCACTGGTGGACGTAAACAGTTTTATACCAGACGCCGTCCTAAGTATGATGACTTGGGTTTCAGTCAGATTCTCGACGCCAAGGCGTATGGAGCGAAGGGCGATGGCAAGACTGATGACACTGCTGTTCTGAATCATCTCTTTTCAGCTGCTGCCAACATGTCTGCGATTGTATACGTTCCGTTTGGTGTGTATATTATTTCGGATACTGTTGAGCTTCCAGTTGGATCGCGTGTTATTGGTCAAGCTTGGCCTCAGATCATGGCGACTGGGTCCAAATTTGCAGATGCCCTCAAGCCTCGCGTTGCGGTTCGTGTCGGTCTGCCAGGTCAAGTTGGAGTTGTTGAGATTCAGAACATGATGATGACTGTCAAGGGAGCTACGGCTGGTGCCATTATGATGGAGTGGAATGTGCATGAGTCAGGCCAAGGCTCTGCCGGTCTTTGGGGTATGTTTACAACGTGGAACATGTTGAACAGGTCGGCTAACATCTCTTGACAGATACCCATTTCAGAGTCGGCGGTGCAGCTGGCACGGACCTCACTGTCAAAGACTGTCCCAAGCTATCTGGCAAAGTCAACCCGAACTGTGTCGCCGCATCTCTTATGCTTCACTTGACCCCCGAGTCTTCTGGTTACTTCGAAAACGTCTGGATGTGGACTGCCGATCACGACTTCGACACTGCCGATCAGACTCAGGTCGACATCTACGTTGGCAGAGGTATGCTGATCGAGAGCAAGGGTCCAACTTGGCTTTGGGGTACATCAGTTGAACACTGCGTCCTGTACCAGTACCAGCTCTCTGGTGCCCAGAATGTTGTCATGGGCCTCATTCAGACCGAGACACCCTACTTCCAGTCCTTCCCTGAGGCTCCAGCGCCTTTCACACCAGGTGCTTTCCCCAACGACCCCAGCTTTCACAACTGCACCAAGACCTCCAAGTCTTGTGCTATGGCTTGGGCCTTGCGCATCATCGATTCTTCAGCTGTGCATGTTCTTAGTGCTGGTCTTTACTCGTTCTTCAACCGTTATGATCAGGCTTGTCTCAAGTCCGGTCGACATGACTGCCAGGACAAGCTCTTCTACGCCGAGCAGAGTTACGATGTCTGGGTTCAGAATCTCGTCACACTGGGTAGTATCGAGATGGTCAGTCCCTTGAACGGAGTTCCCACTCTTGGGAAGCCAAACAGGAACGGCTTCGCTTCTTCCATTCTGGCTTGGCTTGGAGGTTCTAAGAATGTCACCGGCCAGCGTACCTTTGAGGGCTACAGGATTCATACTGAGAAGGCGCTTGACATTGACCGTTTCCCTGAGGCCTGTCAGAATGCTCTGACAGCTCTTGTACGTTGTGACAACTATACAGAGGAGTGGACAACGGCTTCATACCACGGAGTTCTCCCTAAGGAGGTTGACGTCGAGTCTGTTTGCGACAAGGGTTGTGCACAGGCTATCTCAGATTGGCGATCAGCCGTCGATACCTACTGCGGCAATGCGACGTGGCATAATGGTGCTGCTGCTGGTGTCTTGGGATCTTTCGTTTCACAAGGTATCAACAAGACATGTCAAACAGACAAGACTGGAAAGTACTGCAATGGTAAGCATTCCAGCATGTCGTTTTAGTTGTTTCTATTCTAACGTCTATTCAGATATCATCAACAAGTTCACCGTTGTCAACAGTATCGACAAGATGCCAACCAACGAACTCTGTTCTGACTGCTACGTCGGTCGACTCAAGATGATGCAGGCCAGTCCCTTCTCGTATTACAACCGAAATTCTTTCTTCGAGAGTGCTCTGAAGCAAGCAGTCAAGCGTTGCTCGCTGTCGAATCAACCCACCGCCGCCAAGGACTCCCCTTTCCCTCCAGAGCCTTCTGAACCCGCCTTCTGTCTCTCTGAAGTCACGTACACCACCAAGGCTGGCGATACCTGCGACTCTTTGGCCACCAAGTACAGCGTCTCTTCAGCAGCCATAATTATGGGTAATCCTGGTATTATCAACTGCACCAACATCGTCGAAGGAGTGAATCTCTGTCTACCGCTCCAGTGCAAGACCTTCACGCTCGAGAAGGACGACACCTGCATGACCGTCGCTGCAGCCACGGGACTTGATCAGGGAGATATTCGCTCTTTGAACCCTTGGGTCCATCCACTTTGTAACAATCTCCAGGACGGCACTGAGACTCTCGGTCGAGTCATCTGTATTACACCGCCTGGTGGCAAGTATGAGCACGACGTGAACACCACCAACTCAGACCCGGCATATTCTGAGTATGCTGACAAGGCTGTCTCACCACCCAGTGGAGCGACTCTTGCTGATAAGACCATCAAAGACTGTGGACGATGGTATACCGTTCAAAAGGGAGATAACTGTGCTGCAGTTCTGGTCCAGTATCACATCAGTCTTCCCCTCTTTATACAAGCCAACCCTTCAGTTTCGGAGGGCAATTGTACCACCGATCTTATCCCAGGCCGAACTTACTGTGTCGGTCCAACCAAAGAGGCTTTCGCGGCCAAACTTGAGCCCGTTCCTCCTTTCCATCGCTTCGGATGCTTTGCTCGTGAGGCAGACACTAAGAATCGCACTGTCTTGACCCTCGCCGAAGCTCAACACGTCAAGCCCATATCCATCACAGCGTGTCAGTCCTTCTGTTTACAGCGGGGATGGAGGGTTTGGGGAATACAGAACGGCGACTCATGTTTCTGCGACAATAAGCTACGTATGGACAGTCAGATTATAGACGATTCCAAGTGCAACATGCACTGCAACGGCAACACCACGAATGTCTGCGGTGGCAAAGACGCCATTGAAGTCTTCAGCGAGGATTCTGATGATCAGCTATTGCCCGTGGAGTATGAGAGTCTCGGTTGCTACGTGTGGGAAGAAGTGCCACCAGTGCGAGGCTTGGACGAAAGTAGTAATACTATCGATTCGGACGATGACATGTCTCCGCATGTATGCGCGAGTGCTTGCACTATCCAGAAGAAGGCTGACTTCTGGGCTCTCTTGGGAGGCAATGCCTGCACCTGTGCTACGGAAATGACTCCGGGGGCTAAGAAGGTCAGCATGGATAACTGCAATACGCCTTGCACTGATCAATCAGAAGAGACTTGTGGTGGAACATGGAAGGCGGAGGTTTTTACAAATAAGAAGTATGTAAAGTAGGATAGGAAGTAGGCAATTTTCTTTCTTTTAAGATTAAAGGATTAATATATTTTTAGATAACTTACTATTATTTTACTATTTTTATTTATTGTTTTTTTTACTTTCCTTTTTAATTATATTATTATCTTTATTCT
>PVPY01002102.1:0-10877 GCA_002982035.1 Fusarium algeriense | reverse complement strand
TTATAATAAATAATAAGATTTAAAAACTGTATTATTACACCCTACTTCTATAGTTAGCTATGTAAACAATTTAACAGCCAATTGCAACTATAGACACTTTAGGTAGTTACAAGAATGCGACAGGCAAATAAGCCTGTAAAGATCTGATCTTGAAAAAGTCTATTAAGCATTAAAGGGAAAGCGTCCAATTGAGTCGCTTGTATTATCAAAAGTGCGACTCTAGTTGGCTTGTCATATTTTAGGTGCGGCTGAAAACTCATGTATACTGGCTCTGTATCAGCATCCTTGGCTCAAACCCTGGTTGGCTGCATCAGCCGCCTAGGCAATCAGGCTATCCTGGTGTTAGGCAGCAATGCAGACGTTGGGCGCACTTTACCCAGTTTACAAGATGAATAATTCAGCTGATTGTGCCTTGCTCACCAAACACAATCCATATCGAGAAGTTGAACTGTTGCAAAGAAACCCACATCAACTACTCAGCGGCCCTGTTGTCAATTTTAGTCCGTCGGGCTGACAGCTCAGAATTTACAACCTGACAATAGGATACTGAAGAGACAATGACGGACTATAACTCCTACACAATTGGTTGGATCTGTGCCGTTCGGACAGAACTTGTCGTTGCCCAGGAACTCCTTGACGAAGAACAGCCCGGGCCTGTTCACACGCCACGGAACGATAACAACAGTTACACTTTAGGAAAGATCGGGGAGCACCATGTTGTTATCGCAGCGCTACCTTGTGGGCAGTATGGGCTGACTAGTGCTGCAAATGCTGCTAGGGATATGGTGCGCACCTTTCCGAATGTCAGACTTGGCTTCATGGTGGGAATTGGTGGTGGCGTTCCAATGCCACATGATATCCGTCTAGGTGACGTCGTGGTTGGCTCTCCTACCCACC
The DNA here is from genome assembly GCA_002982035.1 of Fusarium algeriense. Lineage (NCBI taxonomy): Eukaryota > Fungi > Ascomycota > Sordariomycetes > Hypocreales > Nectriaceae > Fusarium > Fusarium algeriense. Next base: position 9,980 of record PVPY01002102.1, on the reverse strand, counting down.
GCAGTGGCGGAGTAGTTCAATACGACCATGGGAGAGCGATTCAGGGTCAAGGTATAGATATCATGGGAGCTTTTAACCAGCCACCTATTCCCATCCTGACCGCCATCAACACACTCTCGGCGTTACACGAAAGAAAAGGGCACGGGTTGGAACAAATAATCCAGACCGTGTTCAAGAAGAACCCGAGGCTTGTGGATAAGTATCAGCGACCGAATAATGACACAGATAGGCTATACAAGGCCGATTTCATCCATCCTTCCGTCGCGAAAAACTGCTCGATTGCTTGTCCTGAGTCCAATATCATCATAAGGCTAGCACGCCCAGAAGACCAGGATAATCCAAGGATTCACTACGGTCTTATCGCCTCCGGTAATCAGTTGATGAAGGACGCTATTGCTAGGGATAGACTTGCCGAGAGTGAGGACGTGTTATGTTTCGAGATGGAAGCTGCTGGATTGAGTAATCATTTCCCCTGCGTGGTCATCAGAGGCATCTGCGACTATTCCGACTCTCATAAGAATGACCAATGGCAAGGATATGCGGCGATTGTGGCGGCAGCATATGCAAAACAACTCCTTCTCCAGATCTCGCCTGAAAAGGTCAAAACTGAGAAGAAGATGGAAGAACTACTTAATGAGGGTTAGTTACCGATAAGCTTTCAAATTTGTTGGATTTCTAATGACTAGTATCCTAGTTCGTGAGCCCATATTTGAGACGAATGAGAAGGTTGGAGCTTTAGATCTTAACAGAGAGAGGGAAAATGAGCTCAAGATCCTTGACTGGCTCCACGCGGTTGATTACTCCTCGGAGCAAAATACCATTTTTCAACAACGACAGCCAGGCACAGGTCAATGGTTTATAGATTCCGAAAATTTCCGAACCTGGCTTGAGACTAAGAATGCAATCCTTTTTTGTTCAGGAATGCCTGGAGCAGGGAAAACATTTACCGCAGCTATCACGATCAATTACCTAAAGTCGAGGTTTAGCAACGATTACACAACCGGTATTGCATATGTCTACTGCAATTATCAAAGGCGAAATGAACAGAAAACCCAGGATTTACTTTCCAGTCTGTTACAACAGCTCGCCAAGCCCCGATCCGATTTGCCGGACGCCGTGAAATTACTATACCAGCGGAAAGACAATGGAAGGGAAAGGCCACTGCTCCAGGACATCGTTGAAACTCTTCCCGCCGTGGTAAAGCTATATTCGACAACATTCATTATCATCGATGCGCTGGATGAGCATGAGTCAAGTGAAAGCTTTCTTTCCGAAGTTTTTGCACTGCGGGAACACACCGCGGCAAATATTCTGATTACTTCGCGCCCCAGCCAGAGTCTGAAAGACAAACTCGATGGGTGCTTGATTCAGGATATACAGGCCAATCACCAGGACGTGAGGCTATACATTGATCAACGAATGACAGAAATGATAGTTCTGAGCAAAGACAATACCGAAATATCAGAGGATAGAAAGAAAGAACTCAGAAGCCTAATCAAGGAAAAGCTGAGCGAGGTTGTGAATGGAATGTAAGTCTCACTAATTACTGGACTTAATTGGAAGCTCCATATTAACGGGTCACAGATTTCTCCTTGCCCGATTCCACCTAGATAATCTGAATAGCAAAACAACCCCAAACGGGATCGAAGCCGCTTTGAAGCTCCTTCCCACTGGTCCAGAAGCTTACAATGATGCATACGGTAAAACCATCGAAAGGATCGCAAACCAAAGAGAGGAACATCGCGATCTAGCCAGGAGAACATTGATATGGCTCACATTTGCAAGGGAGCGACTCACAAAGGAGCAGCTTCGACATGCACTCAGCATACGAGACGGAATCTCAGAACTCGGGGATGGGGATATCGAGAGTACCAATGTCATTGTCCATGTGTGCATGGGCCTAGTCCAGATTGAGGAAGGCTTCGCCAACAGCACTGTTAGTTTGCTACACTCTACAACAATGGAGTACCTACAGGCTAATCCAGATTGCCTCCTATTGTTGGAGTCTTTGGATGAACGAAATATTATAGCAAGTCCATCAATCTCGGACATCGAGAGAAGGGAGATCGCCAGAAAACATTACCAGGGGATGATTACTGCATCCTGTGTGACATATCTCCGATTCACGGACTTTGCAATGGGACAATGTCAAGTCGAACCGGAAGCCAAACGGGAGTTCAAAGCGGAGTATTCATTTACCTCAAGATTAGGACGCAAACACATGAGTATGTTGGAAAGGCGAGTAGAAAAACATCCGTTGTACTCCTATGCGGCGAAAAACTGGGGACATCATGCTCGTCAGGCGGAACTTCCTTGTCAAATCCTTGATTTTTTGAAGAGCGAGCCTCATGCGAGTGCATCGAGTCAATTTATACCAGCATTTCGATCCGGGCGGCTTACCACTCAATCAAAATACTCCAGACCGGTCCGATTGGGCCGTATAACTGGTCTTCACTTGGCTGCATATTTTGGGCTCGAGATGGAAGCTACCAATCTGTTGGGCTGTGACATGGAACCAGATGTCAGAGATGGTTGGGGACGAACGCCGCTCTCATATGCCTCCGAAGAAGGTCACATAGCAATAGTGGCCCGGCTTCTGGATCGCCCAGTGGATCCAGAGTCCAAGAGCGATGATGAGCGCGGGACACCACGCACGGCATTATCTCATGCGGCAAGGAGGGGCCACACAGATGTTGTTACTATGTTACTCGAAAAAGGAAGAGTAAACCCCGAGACAACGCCGTTAGTGAATCAAGGTGAATGCGATAGAAGTCCACTATCATTCGCTTCAGAAGCTGGACACGAGGCCGTGGTCAATATACTCCTTCGTATGAAAGCGGTAAACCCAGACTCTAAATGCCCCGGCCTCCGGACGCCTTTATCATATGCAGCTGGAGCAGGACATGAGCCTATCGCAAGGTTACTCGTGAAGAGAACAGAGGTAGACCCTGAATCAAGAAACACAAAGATTTCCGTCAAACGCGGGAGAACCCCACTATCATACGCAGCAGAGGGTGGCCACAAGGCCCTGGTTGAGCTACTTCTTGCAATCAGAAGAGTAGATCCAGATTCCAAGGACCTCTTCAACCGCACGCCGTTGTCATTTGCTGCTGAGGCAGGGCACGAGGACGTGCTTGAGTTGCTTCTTGCAACAAAAGAGGTGGATCCCGATTCACGAGATAACGAGGACAAGACACCTTTGGCTCATGCAGCAAAGGCTGGACATGAGGCCGTCGTAAAGCGACTCCTGGCGATAAACAGAGCGGCCCATAATTTCCAAGATGATAACGGCCGAACGTTATTGCCAGACATCCCAAGACGATATCTCAACCCTGAACGACCCCGATCCCTTGACGACATGGTCATGATACTATTAGCTAATGCAAGGGTGGATCCAAACTCTAAAGACAGCAAAGGGTGGACGCCGCTATTCCACGCAGCAATCAGCGGCCATGAGGCAACAGTCAAGTTACTACTTGCACGAAACGACGTGGATGCTAACACTCAAGATGTTTCTGGGCGGACAGTACTCTTCCATGCAGTAGAAAGATTTAACGCAGCCTTTGAGCTATTGCTTGCACACGAGGGCTTGGAACCTGATTTGAAGGATAAGCATGGACGGACGCCACTTTCACATGCAGCACGACATGGGAGGACAAAGAGGCTACAGCTACTGCTAGCGAACAATCAAGTGAACCCTGACACCAAGGATACTTCTGGACGAACGCCACTCTCATATGCAGCAGAAACAGGGGATGATAAGGCGGTCGAGCTACTTCTGGCAAAGGAACAAGTGAACCCTGATTCTGAGGATGCTTTCGGACGAACACCCCTCTCATATGCAGCGGAAAGGGGGAACAATAAGGCGGTCGAGCTACTTCTCGCGAAGGAACAAGTGAACCCTGATTCTAAAGATGCTTTCGGACGAACACCCCTCTCATATGCCGCAGGAAAAGGACAATTACAGGCTTTTGAGCTATTGCTTGCTGATACTCGTGTGAGAGCTGACACTCAAGATAGTACTGGACGAACGATACTCTCATATTTGGCAGAAACAGCACAGAGGATTCTTAAAAGGTTAGATGAAATTCAGCGCCGGGGTCATTTCGTGGATCCTTCCATGAGAGTAGAGATGAAATGGATACGAAAGCTAATTAGAAAACTACTTCTAGAGAGAGGAATAAATCCTTTCTTTAAAGACTGTCAAGGACAGATGACAGTAGACTCTATGCCAGAAATATGGTACTACGAGCGAATAAAAGGGTTTATAGCTTAGAAAAGATTAAAAAAGAAAGTTGCTTGATATTTATTAAAAGAAAACTAGCTTTATTTAAAACATTTACAATGTGGCATTATTGAGTATTATAGGTAGAAAAGTATCACTAGTTAGGTCGTCAACCGTCTTTGTCCTTCACTCGGTGAGGCGCTAGTGTAACCGCAATTGTGCGAGTTGGCAGACCTTGCTACTGAGTGGGCGAGCACCGAGAACGCAGGTCGGCACCTTATCGAGGAGCACAGGTCGCAGGAATACGACCAGGGACAGAGCACTTCCTTCTCAAGGACAGGCATGGATGCCCTTTCTCATGGCTTCCTGGCTCTAACTCCTCCTCCTAGGTTACAAGCAGTCTGTCCTGGAGCCATCTCCTACGGCTTCTAACCTTTGGTTGAGCAAATTGTCACCGCCGCTTACTGAAGCCCCTTCCACTGTAAGGTGATTACTGACAACAAGGGTGCACGGAGCAGTTACGGTTGTAGTCATAAGACCTCGACAAAGAGTGATCTTGAGTGTTATGCCAAAGTTTGAAGCCCATTGTTGAGCAAGTCCACGCTGGGGTTGCGAAATCCTTTTCCAGTCTTCAATAATCACTGACACGGACGCAGAAGGATGCCTCAAATAACTGTAGCCGTAATGATAACACGTCGGAAAGGAGTTTATTGATGGTAAGCTTGATAAACATTGGAAATAAGTGCCGCCAGTGAGGATGGTACTATTCCCAGCGCACCGCTCCAATTTAGGACGGATAAGGGCGAGGAGAATGACGCTGTCTCGAAAAACTACGTTCACAGTGACTACAACTACATGGGGTACGGGAGCGCTCCCTGAAGTTATTCTTCCTCCACATTCATCTCACCATCTCCTACCACATCAACTCCCCACCAGTTGCTTCCTTCTTAGGTTTCAATTGTTTCCTAAACTAGACAGTTTGAGAGATCATCTAGTTGGGGGTCAATTAGATTGTCAACAGGAGTAACTTCCCAATGTCTCTAGGCACAGGCTAGTGTAACCCTGTGTCTGGGGGGCCTAGCCTTTACATTTGGAACCGGGAAAATATTGACATCAGGCTTTGTTTATATTACATATTCATCTTTCTGTCGCGCTATTGCAATTGAGTTTGAAGGAGCATCAGAAATTCCTTCGCTCGAAAACGGCAAGCACAGCCATACTCGATTCGTGTGCCGCCAAGTGAACAAGATAACAGCAAGACAGCGTGTGATCCAGTAGGAATCCATAGTGTAGCTGAGTCGCAAATATGTAATTTTTCATTGATAACATAAGAGATAAGCAAATAAACCTACGCACCGCTAAACCAGCGTTTTTAGGCAAAGTTAAAAACCATTTACACTCCTCAGACATAGTCAGAGACGCTTAATGGCAATGTTGATGGCTGTAAAAAGGCCGTTCTTGCTCATGGTTTTATAGAGCCCTTGTGGATCGACAGAGCTGAGCCTCGAAATGATTGTTGATGTTCTCGCCGGACGAAAGTACTATCATTCTCAAGCGACAAATAGCTAAGCACCCAAGCGGAACAACTGCTTCAGTCAGGCCACCGGATCTTGTACACCAGAGTCTTGCCCATCACTTCCGACGTCCAAGAGAGAGCTTGACATCATTGACTTATCACTGATCTGGTGGAAAGGTACGCTGTAAGGAAGATTCAAACGTGCGCCTCCTAACTTAGGGGCACAGTTCAGGCGAACCCTAACCATGATTGAGATTTTCGATCTTAGGATGTGCAGTAAGAGGCAACGACGTTTCAATATCGATGAGACACTAAACCTGCTCTTCCGTCGACGAACATATGCACCTAGCTTCGAAATCAATAGGGTGGTTTACTTTTCGAATATCACAACAAAGTCAACATGTTATTGCGTCCTGTTCAGGCAATAGAAGATTACTGAATATAGGGAGTTACTATCGTTGTATGACGAGGTTTCTAGAAGTCATGAACTTCTACCAAGACTATAAGGCTTCCAGCTCAATGATTATCCCCGCAAACCACCCAATTTGTGCCTCAGGCCTCTTGTCCCCTTAGATCCACGCGTTCCCAAGGAGAGATAGACCCTGGTTGTAGGAAGGAAAGTAATCCGAAAGAATCCTATCTACTCCCCTTTGCCACGCACCCTAGGCTAAAGACGCTGCTGACAAGAAAATGCGGCGTATCTATTGAAGGTTGCAAGGTCCCTCACGGCTTGATACTTCCACCAGGACTACAATAACTCGATTGCGGAGGTGGAGGGGGGCACTAGGTATAGTTTACACGAGAATGCTCTAACAATTTAGTATATTCTGTCTTAAAGAGGTATAATAAATAGTTTATGCCTGGAAATGAGGGGATTCTGTATGGGCTGCTGCCCCAAGTTCCTTGGGTAGGATAGCAGAACCGAGGTTCACAAACAAAACAGTGAAAATAACTAATGAGAAGTGAAAGTCATGTGGCTTGCTTAAGTTCCATTTTGACTCTTAATAAAGTAGTAGGATAAAGTTGCTATAGTGCCAAATCCAATAAACACTAAATTCGCTAAGAATCGGCCGAGCTTAAACTCTGCGAGAGAACTCCATACAACGATCGGGAGCCATCTCCAAGACATGGCAGCATCCAGACGTCCAACATCATCGATAGACTTGCAACGAAATTCCCACCGTACCCAGCCTACTGAGGTTCCAAATGTTCTCCTCACTTGTGAGGATACTAGACCACATCAGCAGGCCACTAATCATTGGACATAGCTCATGCGCAGCATCGGACAAAATCATCGCCGCACTTGGCCGCGAGACACGCCAAAACAAGTGGTGCAAGTCGTCCTCTGAGACATCGGACCGCGGCCGATCCGCATCCTCTTCTGATACACCGGACACAATTGCCGTCAAGTGCTTGCACTTCAATAAGTCCGTCAAGGGCAGTTGTGTTGGCGGCTTCTGCCTCAGAAGTTCCCTCCACCGCGGGGTTGGCGATGGCGAGTCCGGCGAGGATGGTCAGCAAGGTAACTGAGAACTTCATATTTGCGGTTGCTTGTTGAGAAATGAGTTTCAAAGACGGGCAGGTATAAATGACTGTTTGATAAGGTTGTTACTGACTTTGTGATAATGTTCGTGAAAACATCTCATACTTATACTTTTGCTTTCATTAATCATCCCTTCCCTAGCCAGCAGCTAAACTACCCCGATGAGAAAGCTGTTCAAGGTTTACAAAGGCATCGGAGCTGTCAATTACCCCGTGCTTACAATCGAACAAGGACTGATAATCACTCCAAGGTCTACAATCGCTCCTGGGCGTGCGATTGCTGCTGCGACCTGTGGGGTAGGCACGGCTTGCTAGGAGGGGAAGGTGCTTGCTAAAGGCGAGGGGGGTAAAATATTTTAGTCCAGAGTATTAAAATAAGTAATATTAGTATTATTAAAAAGATAAATTAAAGAGCTACTATTTTCTTAAGATATAGTATTATAATAAGTTTAGAATTTAATTGATAAATACTAATATAGTAAACTCAGGACAATTGCTCCTGGATTGCCTAGCCCTACTTTCTGCTACTGCTATTGCTAGTTCTCTATTATTGCTTGCCGAGTCTGGCTTAATATGGCCCCTGGCAAACCGTGATGACTGGCCGGAACTATTGGCGCATCACTCAACGGTGTTCCCCGCTTTGAGTTTTAAGGTTAGGTACTTTTGTTACTTACTAATATTTAAGCCGTAATTGGCAGTCAGTTCGACCTACCTTTTAAGACAAATCTGGCCGTCCTTGCAGAAGTAATAGGACATTCTGCTGTTACATTATGGAGCTAGCATAGCCCTTACGCCAGCCGATAGACGATTTATACCAAGCGGGCCAATCTAGACTGAAAGAATCTAATATTATGAGGTAATGCGGGACTGGCTGCTTATTCTGCCTGTTCAGCTCCCCACTCTTTGACCTTAAGCGTCGGGGGTCTTGCCAGAACTGGCAGCTAATAGCTGGCGAATGGTTGTATTTGTCTGCTACTATAATTAAGCTTATCGCCTTATAATAATCCTGCAGATCTTCCTGACCCGCCTTATTTAGTGCTTATTGTGGAGGGGATTTAAGGTTTAGACAGTATAATTTCCTATTGGCATGGGTTGGGGAATGCAGCTATTTCCCATTTTATCTATCCCTGATATTCGTGGAACCTTCTAGCAAGGCGCCTTGATGCTCGTGGGCCAAAGGATTGAGTACTGGGCACTTGCAATGACATAGAGTAGTTCAATCGGAATAGATAACTCCATTTGGTTCGGCTCTCGATGCAGCATTGGTATCGAAGTTGCTAATTCTATCACATGGTGATTTCCATTCATGACTGGAGGATATATGCATGATAACAAATAAGTTGTGGAGCAGAGAAGAAACAAAACATAGAGGTCAAACTGTCTAGGATCCTTGCATCCATTGAAGGGTCGAAATGCCTTACAGGACGAGGGCTTTCATCCTGTGGGGGGGAGCCAGGACCATTAATCACTCAGCTGGACTGTTACCCCCTCTAGGATAAATTGACCAAGATAAGAGTGTCAAGCCGGAGACCCCAAGCACTCGTGTGACTCACTGCTTCTCGAAGGACCACAATGGACAAGGTTGTCTTTTCAGCATTATATTAAACTAAAAGTACATTTTCTAACCTTATTACTAACTCATAAACTCAATACCGTTATGACTTTCTAATTGCTTTAAACTTAAATTGCCTGTAAATAACACTTAGATTTTTCTTAATAACCTCCTCATCTACGATCTTGAGTGGGCAGCGGCGTACGGTGAAACACGCAAGCCATCCAAATCAGGAAGCCCATCTTGGTCCTGGGCAGGCGTTGATGGAGGAATTTGGTACGCTAACTGCCATGACAGAGTCTAGGATGCGTACACTACGGCGGAAGTCGTGGATTGCAGTGTTGCGCTCGTTTCCGACACGAACCCTTTTGGAGCCGTCACCGGTGGGGAGCTAGTCGTTAAAGGATATTTTAAAGAGTTGGAACTGACCAAAGCTAATTTGCTATTAGATGGCAATGGGGAGCAAGTCTCGGGTCTCTACAGCAGCGATTGCGACGAGAACGACTGGGAAGGCCTACTTCAGGTCTGGTGCTTGACCCTCGGAAATTCACCATATTACGCAGATCATACAAATTGGAAGTCCCATTCAATCGTCCTCGCAAAGAGCCAAGATCGCCTTGGTTGTTATCGGCGGCTAGGGTATTTTGAGGGTTACGGATGGTCGCCATTTTGGTGGGAGCAGTGTGACAAAGTTACTGTAACTATCACCTAGGTAGGAGATGGCATTAATAGTGGCGAGGAATACGAGCACCCTAAAAGGGCTGCTAACACACTATAGACAACTTTCTCCCCGGCTTCCATCAATTCACTGCTTAAAACCCTTCAACATGTTTTTCGGGGCATCCTTTGTCATCTTTAAACACACATTAAACATTTCTATTTCTGCAATTGACTCCCGCCCCGGTATTCACATCACCCCAAATCTGCTAGTTTGGCGGCCCATTAACCGGACCTTTCAGTATAAGGAAAACTCTTATGATGTTCAAAACTTCAACTTCCACGCTTACGGATTCAAATTCCACGACGTGTTGTACTCAATAGCTAGGCTTGTCGGAATTATTCGGCTGCTACAGGTGGCGGCCGAGGGTGCAGTTTAAGATTCGCCTTCTGACTACTCGGGGATCCGACGAAAAAGAGGCCCCACT
>PVPY01002098.1:0-21440 GCA_002982035.1 Fusarium algeriense | reverse complement strand
CTACTACCCAGGCCCCCAAGCCCAAGCCCGAGCCCAAGACTGAGGTCGCTCCCGTTCAGCAGGAGAAGGCTGCTAAGCCCGCCTCTGGCGGTAGCTCCTCTGGCGGCAGCTCCGCCTCCAAGCACGGTGAGTTCACTTACTACGATATTGGTCAAGGTGCTTGCGGTGAGAACGACTCTGGCAAGGACGACACCGCTGCCATCGTCGCTCTCTCTCACCTCCTGATGGGCCCGAGTTCCAACGACAACCCCATGTGCGGCAAGACCATCACCATTAAGGCCAACGGCAAGACCACCACTGCCACCGTTGCTGACAAGTGTATGGGCTGCGCTTTGAATGACATCGATGTCAGCCGAAAGGTCTACAAGGAGATCTGGGGCAGCCTTGACTCTGGTCGCACTGAGGTCGAGTGGTGGTTCAACTAAGCGCCATGACAAACATGTTTTCTTGAATCATGAAAACACTACGAAGGATACCCTTTTCTTACGACTGGTTCTTTTCATGAAGCGGAAATCTCTTCACCCCCGAAGGCGCTGGGGCGTAAGACATGCAAAAAAGGCACAATGGGTACCTCTTGGACCTAGCCCTGGAGATTCTGGATTGGGGTGTTTTCGGTTTCTTAGGCGAATCAGCTACGGTTGACAGTCGTTGACTTCTATGTACATAACTTTGGATACGCCGTTCGGATAGACAAACAATACAGTGCCCTCAATCAGGGACTGTGCTTTTGATTACATTACGTTATACGATTTTCCCTCATTTGTTGTGACATCTCGTCTCGCATTGTTTATTTTGAATCTAATCTTGGAGCAGACGAAGCGAGCGGGTTTTAATTTGGAGATCCTGGTCTTTTTGTCGCTACTCCAAGCCTGCTCCATACAACGACCTCGTACTTAAGCACCCCATGTCTTTAGCAGGGTCTATGAGCGATCAACTTTAAATGAGTTCTCGTTTAAGCTGAAACTTGGGCATTTAACGATCAGCCAACAGAAACGGGAAACTTGACTCTGCTAATGAATATCGCTCGGGTTAATAATGACGAACTACTACACTAAAACAAATACCTTGTCGTGGTAGTCGATGTCATAGCACGGTTAGTCAATAAACAGTTAGTATCCAGGGGTGAGAGGCACTTTGTCTTGAAGCAGACTAACAAAGCCACTCCCTTCAGCTAGGACTTTGCTGAGGGACACTCAGTGAAGTTCAACGTAATCGAGGGTTGAACTGCAGGTAATGTAGCACGAAGGGGTTCCGATTGCCCTTGTTGGAAAGGGGAAAAGAAGGGGAGAAAAGCGACACGGTTGGTAATTTAATAATTGCACGTCTTACAGAGGCGTTGTGAATACGAACTATCGATACGGACACAAATATAGGCGTTGACAGACTCTCAAGACTCCCGTCCCAGCCGCGCGCATTGCGTTGCATGTATCCATGGACACAGTACTATTGTACTGCGTTTATTGTTCATGTATTCTCATCCTCATCCAAGAAGACGGCCCTAACACATGTAGTGTGGCCTCCAATGGCAACTCTAAGTTGTAAGTCATGAATTTAGTGATATTTATTCTGAAACTTTATAGGAGGTTCAATAGTTCCTCCACGTAGCGGCGTGTATCCACGCCAATGCCTTGAGCGAGCTTGCCCGCACCCTCTGTGGGATCTGTACGGAAGCCGACATGGTCGCTTGCGCGGCGGATAAGGAAGATTTCCTTGGCAACATCCGGATGTCGCGGATCGGGACCAGAGTATTTCCTCTCTTCTTCGTCTAGAGTGGCATTCTGGTCTGTATCTGTGCCGGCTCCAGCTTCTTGAATGGTAGAGAGATTCCCCGTGCCAGAATCTTCTTGACGATCTAGCAAACGCGTCCAGACAATCCACCATCCACGGCTCGATTTTTCAGTACGCTCAAGGGCAGTTGATCGGGACCGAGTACCGATATAAAGATTGACCAGGTGAAGGTGAGTGTTGAGAGCATCAGGACGAGACCAAGGTTCAGTGTCATCGTAAACTTCTGGTATGTTGGGTATTGATGAATGAACTGTCAATGAGACAGGATCCCAGACGAGGTCATATATGTTATTTCCGGAATGGCTACTGCCAGAACCTGCATCGGCGCCAGGTCGCTCAGGGCGGTACCTTGTTGAGAGTAGAAGAGGCTTGCGTAGAGGAGCGAGTTGATGATGAAGGGAGCGATATAAGGAGTCCATGGCGAGGGAGTCGGTTCGTAGATTGAACAGAAAGGTGAACATAAAAGGTCTGTTGACGTAGACAACAACGCGCAGTTTCTTGGCCTTGTTGAGATCGTGTGAGTCGTAGCCAGGTATCATATTCCCTACCACTTGCGACTGCGTGAGAGCACTGGCCGGATGCTCAAAGTCACGCACAGTTATGGCCTCTGGTCTATCCAGGGCCTCACTCTCAAGCTCAATGTTTACAGTTCGCAAGACAGTACGAGAATTATGTTCTCCGTCGCCAGCATCATCAGAACTTGCACTATCGGTTCCGCTATACTCCTTGTTGATCTCGCCCTTCAGACCAATGAGGTAGTGGCCAGCCGCTTCATATGAAGGTGTGCGTTCCGCGAGACTAGGTCGTGTCAGTTTTGAAGTGCCTTGAGCAGGTTTAGGATCCTGCTGCGGACTTTCGGCCTGTTTGGTAGAAGGATCGCCACTTCCAGTACCACTCCCAGTACCGCCAGGCAAAGACCAGTATGTGCCATAACCCAGTTTGAGATAGCTAACCATCTTATCTAGTCTGCCATCTTCAGTAACCTGAATTTGGGGCTGGTCTTTGCTGGAACTCTCCCCAGCCTGCTCACCTGTTGAGGGTTTCGTTGGTTCACTGGCTGCTTTCTGTGTTTGATCTTGGGCCGCTTGCTGCCGATCAGCTGCCCTTCTTCTTTTTGCGCGCCGAACCGATGTTGGACTCTCTATGATGCCATAAGCATGGTCTCCCCAGGTATATAAATCCTCCATCCAGTGTGTCACGTCTCTCAGTGATTTTCTGGACAGAGCACCAGTACCCAAAAAGATGGCGCCGTCATCAGGACCAGGCTCTCTTCCTGTTCCTAACCATTGCTCAGGGTCGCCATAGGAATCGTTTGGAGGAGGCGAATCAGGGTTATAATCGCCGAATTTAGAGACGACTAAATCGACGAGCCCTTCTATTCTCCCGACTAGTCCCTCTAATACGGCTCGCTCGCCACTACCGCGTTCTTCCTCGCCGACGCCGACGCCTAGCTCACCAGAGGCAGCAATTGGGATGCCCCCAAAGATATCGCGAGCTGGGTTCCCGTGCATCATGACATTCCAGGTTGATAGATAAAGATCCCAGTATCGACTCAATATAGTAATGAACTTAGTTCTCTTGTTGCGCACGAAGAGGGCACTGAGCGAGGAGTCATGATGCATGAGGAAGATGCTATGGGCTCGTAGTAGATCGCGCAACAACAGGCTCGCTGGTTTCATCTCGCGACTGGAGTATTCGTATCGTTCTTCGGCGGCTTCGCTCTTCTTAGTAGCCAGCCGAGGAGGGAGAGGTAGCTTGGTGAGATCGATGCTCTAATAATGTCGGTGAGTATGGTGCGAAACACAACAGAGTTGTTATATTCTTACTGCTAGAATCCACCATCCAGGCTCGAGCTCATGGAGTATGACTCTTGACTTCTCGGTGTCGATAGTGTCTACCGTTGAACCGCTCGCAAAACCGCGACTGAAGCTAGCCATGCCCTGGGCAAGGCCAATCTGTCGCAAACGCTCATTCCGCTCTTCTGGAGAGATGTTTTGGGTTGGCTGGCCACGAGTACGCCTGCGCTTGTTATGCGGGGCGTGTGTAGTAACAGAGGCATAGTAGACGATCTGGTCCTCGATAGTTTCGTCGGTATTGCCAAGCGTGGGGTTGAAGATGGCGAGGAAGCCGAGCTGTGCGGGAACAACAGTTCCCGGTGCTGGGTTAGCAGCACCCAAAGCTGAACGCGAGGCCATTCTGGAAATGGGCCGCGTTCTGTCGTCCTGCGAAGGCTTCGGGAATCGTGCTACTTTATTTTGATTTTTGCGCTGGAGCTGATGTGACTAGACTGTCACTCCCAATCAATTCTGACGTAGATCGGCGATTGCAACAGCCCAAGCCTCCAATGAAGCTCACAAGACGGTCAGGGCGCCTCAAAATAACGGGCGTGGATAAACATAAACGGCCGAAAACAAGAAAATGAGCGTATAAAAGAGGAAGAGGAATGAGGGGAAGAAGAGAATAGGCTAGATGTTGTTCTTTCGCGTATACTGTAGACTACTGTACAACTATTAGAGGCCCAGGCCTCGATCATGCGGGCGGATGTGTTTGTTCGGAGGATATACCCCGACTCCAATACGATTGGGCACATTTAAATGACCAATTGAGCTGTTGCGTCATATGGAACTCGAGGAAGCTAAGACTAAATCGAGATTCAACGGCTAGACCAAAGAGATGGAAAAGGGTATTTACATTGCTGATATTCTCAACTAAAACATTACATGGGTTGTTGGAGTCTCGACCGTGAGGCAAAAAGATCTCGAACTTTGGATCAACATGCCGAATTTCCTCTTTTCCTTCAATACAGGGAGTTACATTTCAACAATGCCATAATTCTAGAACAATACCTATGATTAAACGTTGTCTTCCAGCATGATACTTCCGGACATGCATATCATTAACCAACCTCAAAATCCCCATCATACAAACTAGTATACACAACTGATCTCTCAATAATTAATACTCGACTTATTCGTTTCTTGCACCTGTCGACTCATCTTTATCGCCTTGTCCAAAGACAGTTTGTCTCTTCTTGGCCATCGCATACGCCTCACTTACGCGTTCCCGCTGTTCTTTCAATACTTGCATCGGTGACCGAGTCTGGTCTTGAGCTTTCATGCTCTCAGTCCTTGGAAAACCCCATCTCCTCCGCTCTCTTCTTTGGCTTCGCTCAAAGCTAGAGAACTCAGCCCACATGAAATACAGTATAAACGTGATGAGAGTAAGTGGTATTGTAATGGCCCAGTATAATTGAAACTGCGGCGTGAGTTTGACTCCAATACCTCCTCCATCGGCATGTGCATTGTCCCAGTCGAAGAGATTAGTCGAGAAGAGCGCCGAAATGAAACTGCCTGGTAGGAAGAACATTGTCACAAATGCCAATGTCTTCATGGAAGCAGCGTCGCGAAGAGTGGATATTGAGATGATGTAGTTGGAAAGACTGTAGTTCTCTGATATGAGGTTATTCAGCTGGTAACAATGTTAGTCTCATTATAAGCCTATCCCTTGAGGCTAACATACCACATCAATCTGAATTTGCACCCTCTTCAAGGTATACTCCCTATCCATGGCCTGCATCATTAGCCGCTTCTGGAGAACGCCGACATGATTCTTCATAAGCTCGTCCACCTCGGGGTTTGAGCTTTGGCCAAGGCTCAATCGTTGCTGGACAAACTCAAGAAGCTTCTGTAACGTCTTATCCTTTCTTTCTGTACTCGCTAAACGGACTGCGAATCCACTCATCTGTGCGCTGAGTGTGCCTAGCTCACCAGCTGCAATATGTTTTCGTTCCGTCTTGAAGTCTGAGTACCCTGTTCGCGCCTCTATCTGTTGGATGCCCGGCTTCATGTTGTTCTGCGTTACCTCGATCTCTCCATGAAACATGAAAGCAAATAGAAACGCAGGGAACATGGCATGGCCTGCAGTGCTGAGACTCCATTTGCTTTTGCTCTTGAGAAGCTTCTTCAAATAATGTTGTTCTTTATCTCCAGCCAGAATGATTCCATAAGTGACTCCTATCCGCAAAGAAGGTGCCCTAAAGCTTGCATGTGACCATATAGACGCAAGCTTAGGCGCGTAGCAAAAAGTGTAGGCCTGTTGGTCTGCATCAGGCTTGATGATCTCAGGAAATGCATTGACGCCAGCAACGCAACTCGAGAAGTAACTGTATGCAAGCTCGAGACCAAAATTTTCTAAAATCTGATTCTTGGTATCTTCAGGAAGCTCAACGCAGTTATCGTCAAGGATGAATTTAGGCCATATTAGTCGCAGAATTAGTGATTCTGGTCCTGTCGTTCCTATTCGCGTCTCTGTAGCTAGCCAGGAGGCGACATCAGGTATTGTGGTGACCCCTTCATGGTAGTCGACGATTCCAGTATCATCCCTGCACCAAAGCTCGCTATACTTGAACAAGAGGATGTCGTGGGTTTGGGTAATTCGCCGCGAATTGAACTCGGCGATCTTGTGGTATATCTCATCCATGTGTGCGGAGCGTTAGCGTCTCAGAAGGCAGACTGGTGGCTCGGTGTACGGGATGAGAGGCTTGTGAGGCTGATTGCGGGTGATATATAGATGACCAGGCGTTTTTGATATCGGAATTGTCTGTATATATGCCCAGGAGGGCTGATAAATGAGTGCTGAAGGCGTCCAGTCTGCTGATACTGGCGAACCGCTGGCGATCTGCCGCTTCAGCTGCTCATTTCACCTGCATCTCATTGCTCAGTGTCTGAGAGGAGCAGACCTGCCCGTTTTGGGACGGCCAATCACCCAAGAGCATTGAGACATGGGGGTTCGAGGATCCTTGCTTCTTGAGATGGGCTGGCGTCAATTGTAAGTCGAATCAACTGATACGATACAATGCTTTGTTTTTGACAGTTCTTATTTCTTTCTTGATGTTACTTGTTCGTCTTCGATACGTTCCTTTAGCTTGTCCATTATCGAATGCTTAGGACGATCGAGATTCGATGGGAACTTGGTTTGCAAAGCTGAAGCTGAAGCTCCGCTTGAAAGCGGTATGTCAGCTTGTTAGCTTGCACTGCCACTAAGTAGGTAGGCAGTACTATGGATAGTATTTCCTGTGGACGCTTCTGAGGTTTTGATGTCTCACTTTGTCAACGATCAGTTGTCGTCAAGCGTAGATACTCATTGATTCTTATGAGAGACTGTGCTCTAAGAGAACAGAAGAATCAATGTACTCATCCCATACTTAGTAGATGCTATACAGGTCTTAGCTGGGCTTCAAGCTCTCCAGCTTCCGCCGCTAGAGCAGCCCAAGCTACTAATGAATTGCGTTAGGTCCCTTACAGTACCCCGCAGGTCCCTTCAACGTCTTGTCCGCTGCAAGCTCAGCCCGTCAGTCCCGTCAGATCCAATGCAAAGCATAGCCTGAATCACATGCATCAACAAAAAGAGTCCAGCATTTGCATTGGGATGAAGGAATAAGAGTGTCGAGCTCGTAATGAGTTTGGTACAAACCGTAAGTGCCTCATTATGATGCTCAATATCTATAATTATCCATGAAGACCCTTGTAAATAGACCCAAATATGCCTACGTCATCCCATCATTATCCCCAGCATCATCTCACTTCGTACTGTAAGCTCCCCCACTGCTGACTGAGCTTGCATGTTTCATTCTCTCCTCCTACATCATCCCATTCATTTCGTCAAATCACTATAAACCTACAACCTCAATCAAATACCAAAAGCCTTCACATTCTACCGGCCCTCAGGCCTAATACCATCACCATGGAGTCTTTCTCTCTACTCAAGCGTCGTACCACCGATCTCCTCCACAATGTCCAGCAAAACCTCCCCTCAATGCCGTCCGTTCCATCAGTTCCCTCGGTAACTCCCCAGAAAAAGAGCTCTATGAAAGGGACATGGGAGCGCATTGATGCTCCTAACGTCCCCCGTTCTTCTCATTCTCTCAACATCGTCCATGGAACCGCCTACCTCTTTGGCGGAGAAATCGAGCCCCGGAAGCCCGTCGACAATGATATGCATGTAGTTACTCTTCCTTGGAGCAGCGCTAGCGCCGATTACTTCAAGATCAAAGCAGTTGCTGCCAAGCCAGATGCGGAGCCGAAGAAAGTTGAGGCTCAGCAACCCGTTCAACCAAAGGCCCCAGAGCCAGTGAAATCCGACGAAAAGGCAGACGAAGAGGAGATTGAAAAGAAACTCGACGAAGTTTCTCTGGAGGAGGATGACGAAGAGGAGGATGAGGACGACGATTCCTCAGATGAAGAGGCCAAAAGCAAGTCTAAGGGCAAACAACCTGCTGGCCCTGAACAACTAGAGTTGGGTGACGTCCCGGCTTCACGAGTAGGCCATGCTACTGCTGTCATCGGATCCCGCATCTTTCTTTTCGGTGGTCGCGGAGGTCCCGACATGCAGCCTCTCAACGAAGGTGGCCGTGTTTGGGTCTTTGACACCCGCTCCAACACCTGGACATACCTTGACCCTGCCCCTGTCGTTCCAGGCGGTGCCATTGTACCCCAACCTGCCCCGCGAAGCTATCACACAGCCACTTCGATCGACCGCCCCCGGGATTTCGCCCCTAAGCGGCAAAAGGAACCTGAGACTTGGGGACAGTGGGCACTCGGAGACACTTCCAAGACGGGTATTCCTCAGGCTCCTGTTGTTGGTAATGTTGCTGAAGAAGCTGTGGATGAAGAGTCCGATGGCTATGGTACCTTCTTCATCCATGCCGGATGCCTCGCCAATGGTGAGCGTACCAATGACATCTGGGCATTCAACGTTCATGACCGTACTTGGACTGAGCTTCCTGCTGCTCCAGGACCTGCTCGAGGTGGCAGTGCCATCTGTGTGAGCAAGACCCGCCTCTTCCGATTCGGTGGCTTTGATGGACAGAACGAACTCGGAGGGCAACTCGACTTCATTCACCTCGAAGTTGAGACGTTTGACGATAGAGGCACCAAGGGCGAGGTTGCCGTTCGCGCCCGTGGCGGTTGGCAAACAATTCTTGAAAGCGATCCAAATGCCGACTCAACTGAAATCCATGCCGAGCCTGCTCAGACTTGGCCTGAACCTCGCAGTGTCGCATCTTTAGAGGCCATCACCTCAGGTGCCGGTTACGAGTATCTCGTCCTGACCATGGGTGAGCGTGACCCAAGCTCGGAGGGCCACGAAGGCGCAGGCAAGTTCTTGAATGATGTCTGGGCTTTTCAAGTTCCTCCTCTAGGCATGACTACCGCCAGTGTTACCGCCGCCATGTGGCAAGCTATGGGTCGCAAGACGGGTGAAGGCAAGTGGACAAAGCTTGATCTCGAGCCATATGACGATGACAACAGTGACGAGATGCCTGTGTCGAGAGGCTGGCTTGCCAGCGCACCTATGGGTGAGCTTGAGGAGAGTGGTATCCTGATTTGGGGTGGTCTGGGTGAGGACAATGAGCGCCTTGGAGACGGCTGGATCCTGCGCGTGGGCGATTCCTAGTTGAAATCGACAAGACTGAAGAAATAGCTGGTTTGGATGTAGTGTTCCTTTTTGGCGTAACATGTTTTTGGCGATTTTATCACATGAACGAATGGAATGAAGAAGCAAAATCCTTTGCAAACTCAATACCTCACGCAGTTATATCATATTGTCCTTGACGAAGATCCACGCATTCTATACCTGAGATAGCATTTGACATGGTGTTATGTACAGTTGAAGCCTCCTCCCGCTGGACACTTTTGCATCATTCACCCTAGAGCATTTCTTGCCATTGAACTAAAAAAGAGAGATAATAATGTTATAATTCTACAAGTCCGCCCTTGTGGTCTCGGTTCCCCAGGGCTCCGAGTTGAGGCTTGTTTGACCAGCACTGTTCTCGCATGTGTCTCGGCTGCTGAGAGGACCGGGCTTAGGGACGTTGACGGTGGAGGGATCGGAAGCAGTAGCCTTAGCCCGGAGGGATTTGAGGAGGTCCTTCACGGAGGTGGGGGTGAGATCCTCATAGTAGTCGTCGTTGATCTGGATCATGGGAGCGTTGACGCAAGCACCAAGGCACTCGACCTCGAGGATAGTGAAAAGACCGTCGGCGGTGGTCTGGCCCTGTTCAATTCCGAGCTCCTCCTTAATAGCCTTAACGATAACATCAGAGCCGCAGCCTCCAAGTTGGCAAGGTGTCTATAAGTGTCAATGTTAGTGGGTTGTACCTTTGGGCATTCGGTAATCTTCAATGACGTCTACTCGTCATTGCCGCAGACTAGCGTAAAGCAATTGCCATCGACAAAGGCATGCTCCAGGGTGGAAAATAACATACCGTAGTGCAGATCTGGACAAAGTACTTGCCCACAGGAGTTCGGTTGTACATGGTGTAGAAAGAAGCAACCTCGTACACTCGCATGGGAGGCATCTCAAGAAGACGAGCTACCTCGTTCATGACGCTAATGCTGGTGAAGCCGTGCTGGCGCTGGCCGAGATCGAGCAGAGGCATGACAGCAGCCTTCTTGTACTGGGGAGGGTATCGCTTGAGAATCTCGGCAATGACAGTCTGGTTCTTTTCGTTGAACTTGAAGGGGATATCGGGGTTGTTGACCTCGGTGTTTCGATGCTGTCACACGTCAATGGTCAGACAAGTATATTCTCATTGCCATCAATTGCTCGCCTGGAGATAACCCATAATCTATGGTCCAGCGTCGCAATTGACAGCAGCAATTGAGCTACTTACCACCATGAGAGTGTCGCTTCGTCGGCTGGCTGTGAGAGAGAAGGCGGCGCGAGACTGAGGGCGGGCAGCCCGGCACACCGGCCGGATGGCGGATCGGATGAGGGGAGTGAGCTTGCTCGCCATTGTGAATTATGTGGTGATGCTTTTCCTGAGCGAGCGGAGCGGGTGTCGTCGCGAAGGCGGGAGGGCTTCTGAAGTCGTCGGTTCCGGGTCTTGTCAAAATGTCGCCGCTGTAGCGAGCATTACAATTCGAGTTGGAGCTGCTTGTAAAATCAAAGTCGATGATTGGTGCAGCCGAGCCTAGGTTTAGCCGTCCCGGTGTGGACCGATGAGGAGGTACGTATCGTTTGAATGTTGAGTTTGTATCTCTTTACTTCCCGTCGTCTACACATCTCAAGCTGAGATTCCTCGTCAACTCGTCCTATGTCGGCTCTTGATTGATATGCATGGGCTCATTATCCACAATGTCATCGCTTATGATTAATCATATGAGTGACTCACGATGGCTGACAACCTACTGCGAATCGTCATCATTTGATTCAGCTAAGCCATATGGAAATTTCAATTAGCCACCAACATGAGCAAACAACAAGCTATTTCCTTGCCGGATACGCACTCGAACAGTATTCGTGAGGATTGATTTCTCGTAAAAGATTATCAGTGCTGGTGGGCTTGAGTAACGGAAGCTGTGCAGTCCTCCTTGCTAACCGAGCATATCTTGCCAACACATAAACTCCATCTTCGAGACTCACAAATAACACTCCACGAAAATGAGTTTCGCGAGTTTGGTGGCACCACATTCTCCTCTATTCTTGTGCGCAATCTCCCTACCTCTTGGTGCACCTTACTAGTGGCCATGTCGTGGTCCACGATACCGTTTCAATAGCCTATAACCCAACTTCCTGCGAGAAGAGTGCCGTTGAACGATGATCAGCATGCGTTTTGGGGGGCATGAAAAAAACATTGTACTTGAACTTATATCCAATTGGATTCTCGTGTCTATGGCACAAGCGGGATCCAACACGCTGATCTCTTTGAAACTCGTCAAGCAACCGCTACTCAAGCCAGCCACTACTGCATTTGTCTTCACACATGATTCTAAGGTGCGACAACTGAAGAAAGGTAGCATAGTAGTCGCTTCTTCACGTGCAAAGGTTAAACGACAGTGTACATGGCCGATATAAGCTTAGAGGGTCGCAGTTAAACCTTCTTTAACGATGAGACAAACCCGAGTCAACAATGTGACTTTGCAACCGCGCATTGGTACAGAACATCCCCTTGATCTTTGGGGATGCACAATTTTGTAATTCGGCTAGAGGCTTACCTCCTGCGATGAGACATAGACAATGGGTTGGGTTCTCAGGTATCACCACCTTTATGTTGTGGCTCTGGAGGCTCAGAACACGGGACTGCCGATGGGAATTGGTCCTGTGGTTGATAACTAACAAGATCGGGCGCATAAGGCCAGGGAATAATTCGTTGGATGTTAACATAATATTGATTGTTGTTGTCGTAGGTTTCAGGCGGGCCAGAGTAGGGAACCGGCGTTGTGATGGCTGACATCAAGTAATGTAGCTAATTTTAGTTAAGCGTCCTCATAAGTCTCTGAAGGCTGGAGAATTACAACATGTACAAACAGTTCATATATATAATATTAAGCCTGCTCGCATCAATAATTCGGTCGCAGTGTAATTATTGACACTGTCGTTCATTTGACTCTGTTGTTATCCTCTATCGTGAGTTGTGAACCCCTGGCTCAACTCGAACATCTCGATCTTGAAGTGACAGACCCTTGTTTTTAACTAAGAGCTAGGATCTTTCAGCTAACATCTTAGTTATAGAGCCACTTGAGAAGCACCAGATCTTAAATGAACTACGGAAGGAGGTAGGTAGATGGTGCACCTCCTTCCTGAGGTTTTCAGCTTGGCTCGGCTTAATTCCTAAGGCAATTGCGACTCCTCTGAGCTAGACTTCTTTTCATCTTCAAAACAAAGGGAACCTTCAACTCCATTCGACTGGTTCCTTTCAAATCCATCTATCTTTGACCTCGACATCGGCATCTTGACTTGTCGATAACATCGCATCATGCCAATTGAATCGCGATTTTCGGTCTCGGTTCCCAATTGCTCGATTCAACAATGGATCTTTGGCTCACCTTCAAGACTATTGCCAGATAAGAAGGCTTTTATCGATGCTGATAACCCTGAGCAACGCTATTTCACCTACAACCAAGCTCGATTATTTGCCAAGCGTATCGCTGTCGGTCTTATTAACAATGGTCTTAAGCCAGGTGACCGCGTTCTCCTCTTTTCTGGTAACAGCATATTCTTTCCAACTATTGTAATGGGTATTTGGATGGCTGGAGGTATATTCACCGGAGCCAACCCTGGATATGTAACTCGAGAGTTGGCTCATCAACTTCAGGATAGCGAGGCGTTATTCTTAATTGCTGCCGAGGGCGTCATAGAAGTGGCATTGGCTGCTGCCTCACAGGTCGGTATGAAAGCTTCACAGGTCTTTTTGCTAGACTCTACATGGCCAGATTCGCCCATTGAGACGCAACCTAGAGACGGCAGTCGTCACTGGACAGAGCTCATTTTATCCAAATCAGAAGGGGAGAGTTTCGAGTGGACTGAGCCAAAGGATTCCAAGAACGCGGTCTGCTCTCTCAATTACAGCTCAGGCACTGTAGGTTATACTTTACCTTTGTTTTATCCTTAATAAGTGCCGCAATGCTAACAGCAGTAGACTGGAATACCGAAAGGCGTCGAGATCTCACATTATAATCATGTTGCCAATGCCTGCGGTGTGACTCTTTGCCATAAGCTCCATCCTGACTTTGAAGCTCGACGTCAACGTGCTGCTGCTCTATGTTTCCTCCCAATGTATCACGCCTTTAGTCAAGGCTACTTTATCACCAGCTTCCCTTGTGAGCGAGTTCCTGTCTACATCATGCCTTCTTTTGACTTCCCTAAGATGCTCTCACATATTCAGAATTTCCGCATTACGAAACTTCTGGCTGTTCCTCCTATTCTTGTTCTTATGTCGAAACACCCACTTGCACGTCATGCCGACCTGAGCAGTATCGACATGATTGCATCCGGTGCTGCCCCATTAGCGAAGGATACACAACGGGAGATAGCCGGGATGATACCTGGAGGCGAACACGTCATACGGCAAGGCTGGGGGATGACTGAAGCGACGTGCACCGCATTATCGTGGGACCCCAACAAAGCCCCCAGCTCTGCGGCTGGGGAGCTGACTCCGGATTCCAAAGCCAGATTGATCAATATCGAAACTGGAGAGGAAATTACGGCTGCAAACACTCCAGGAGAACTCTGGATCATGGGTCCTACAGTGATGCGTGGTTACTGGAGAAACCCAACTGCAACCCAAGAAGCCTTTGTCACTGACACTGACGGCACTCGATGGCTTCGTACCGGGGACGTTGCATTTGTGGAAGAATACGCAAAAGGGACTCTTTTTCACATCGTGGATCGCGTCAAGGAGTTGATCAAAGTTAAAGGCATGCAAGTTGCTCCAGCTGAACTGGAGGCTCTTCTGCTTGAGCGAGAAGATGTTGCCGATGCTGCAGTTGTTGGAGTCGTGATCAACGGTGAGGAGCTCCCGCGAGCCTATGTCGTCAAAACAGCAAACGCAAAGGACACATCAGAAGAAGACATCGCAGGTTGGCTGGCTGGCCGCGTTGTCAAATACAAACAACTAAAGGGGGGAGTGGTCTTCGTTGACGCTATCCCCAAAGTTCCTGTGAGTCTATGCCCCTCAGTATGAGATAATGCGAGTTCGAAGCTTACATATTGTCACTCAAAGTCGGGCAAGATTTTGCGGAAGGCTCTTCGTGAGCGAGCAAAACGCGAAGTTAGCAACGGCCTTGAGGTGCGCGCCAAGCTGTAGGTCAGCGGCGACGATGGGCGCGCATGCTAATCTATTGCATCGCTTCGTAAACCATAAGCCTCTTCACGTATGCGAGAGTCTAGATAATACCGTAAGGCGATAAAGAGGGCAAGTCACGATCAGTGACATTTCGCTCCCTACTACCAAACCGGAGGAGCGTCCCTATGTATCAACAGCTTTGCATGGGCCCGTAGGTGAGGGAGGATGTCTTCAACGCCCAACAACGTATTCATGTTCTCTTAAAGCGTAACATTGTTTCCATTACTTGTTTACGCAAGTCTTTACAGAGCCCTTGCACTGAGACATGTATCTCAAATTCCATCACCAATCATCATCTTGACCTCGTCTAATAGTGTTGAGGGGATCTTCATGTCTCGAGCCCTATCAGTTCGTCCTCCATCAATGCGATACTGAACCGGCAGCTTTACACCATCAGCGATCCCCAATATCTCCTGGGCAACTGCGATTCCACATCTCGCCGCTACTGGCATTCCATGACCCGTATATCCAACACTAACCCACAGGCCACCATCTTCACCGCCTAGGGAAGCGGGCAGACGACCAACCCAAGGATAGCCATCTTTTGAATAGCCCATAATACCAGTCCACTCATAAGTAGCTTCAAGAGTAGTATCCTCAGTTTCTTCTGGTGCCTTTAGCTTGACAGCCTCATTAAGCGAAGCACGCAATCGCTGAGCTATAACTGGATCGATCGAATCGTCCCGTGATAGTCCAACTTGGCCATCAGACGAGCCTAACCTCTCACCGCCAGTGATAAGTTCACCCGAAGGTCTCTGGACAAGATAGTCATCTCCTCCAGCTGGTGTCCACCACACGTGGCTATGCTCCACTGGTGAGCTGCCGCTTGAGGGGGTGAGAGCAGCAACTTGTCCACGTACAGGAACTATGAATCCAGATAGCTTTGGGAGAAGGTGTGAAGTATAAGCGTTGGTCGCGAGTATAACTTTCTTGGCTGCTATCTGGCCACGAGGGGTGTGAAGGGCCCATGTGTCTCCTATCCGCTGGAGGTGATCCACGGGTGTCTTTGTCTGAAGGTTAAACACGCCCGAGTCGTTCTCTTCGAGGAGGCTCTCAATGACCCAGCAAACGAGCTTATACGGCCATAACTTGGCAGCATTGGGCTGGTAGATGGCAGCGTGTGCCCCTGGAACTCGCAGCTTCTTCAGCTCCTCCTTGTCTTTGACGACCTTGATACCGTCTGCAAGGTCAGGGTGTGTTTTCTTTAGACCATCAAGATGCCGAACCACGATCTCGAGAATTTCTTCTGTAGGAATTCGGTGGACGCCACCAACTGTCTCCCAGTCACAAGGAATCTTGTGTTTCGATACAAGGTCTTTGAGAAAGTTGAAGGTATCCAGTTCAAACTGAGCTATTGGAGCTTTGGCGGCGTAGATAAGAGGCTGGCAATGACCACCGTTCTGATGAACTTTAGTTATATTGTATAAAGAGACACTCATCATACTCAACTTACTCTTCCTGTAGCTCCCCAACAAGCCTCTCTTGCTTCAAGAAGCACCACATTCTTACAGCCCCTTTTGACAAGCTCCTTCGCTGCGAAAGCCCCTGTGATACCACTGCCCACGATCACAACGTCGGCCGTGGAAGGGAGTTCTGCCGTGGAGCGATGGCCAAGGAGCTTCTCCGAGGGTTTGTGGTGCCAATACGACTTTGTACTCTCAACGCTAGGCAATTCGGCCTGCCCTGGAAGTAGCGTGGGGACGGTCATTGTTTTTCTGAAGTGTGACTAGTGTGTATGTGGATGCTGATGTGAGACTAGATATGAGTTGAGGTGAGTTGCGGAGATGTAAGTCGATGGCCTGGTCGGTTATGTATCGTTCAAGTTGCCTGAGTAAATAAACCCCGCCTTAGACGGCAGTTATTAGGGGGCGTTGGCGTAACATGGATGCATTACGTAGATTTCCAGCTTTATCAGATATGCGTATGCGTAGGATCCATAGATAGACTGATACGATAGACTGCAATGTCATAGGCTTTCAGACTATCACGCATACATATAGGCATATCACATATCTTAATACAGAGCAAAAGCCAAGAGTTCATTGTGAATTGATCATATCATATTCATGCCATTCCGTCGTCAGAATCATCAGCAGCTATCAGATCAACCTCCTCCATCCAGTGACCCTTTTGACTTCTGCCTTGCTTCGGCAGTAGGCATCTAAAGTATCCTTCCACCATGCTTGCTTGTATGCTTGCTCAAAGAGCCATTACTATAATTTACAATATTCCAGCGTCTCATGTAGCAAATCCTGCACCTTCCAATGACTCGATACAATCACTTCTTGAAGACAACCGTCTCTTTGGCTCTTCCATATGTCGTGTCCTGTGCTGTTTCCCCTCTCTGCTGAATCCTGCAGAGGTTTACCGGAACTTTTGATTATTACTCCACCCAATATGCGCTGTAACCACAGCATGTCTAATGCTCTCCGGGGTATTTCGTACACGCAGTCTCGATATCGAGACGCAAAATATTCAAGCCATCTTCTTGGGAGGGGCACATTCTTCAATCGTGCTCTCGCTCCCTGTGGCGTACAAAGAAAAGTTGACAAATGAAAAAAATAGTCGACTCAGGGAAATGTTGGAGTGTACCTAGTAGCGACGTCCTCTGAATCGAAGGTTGAATAAAGAGCTCAACAAAACGCCATGGGAATAAGTCTCCCACTAATGGCTTCCATTCCTCGTGGTATTCGTGTGTCGTAGTAGCAAATGATGTAGATGTCATCAAGCACATAATTCCTCCCGGTCATGAGTGCTATGTTCCTGGTTCAAGCCGGGTTCTCCATCCATCAGGCGTATTTCACCATATAAAATTCGCAAAAAGCTCCTTCTCGGAAGAACTCCAGTGCTACCCAGAGTCAAATGCAACAAGGAAATTCCCTCTAGACGTCGGTCATCTCCGTGTCACTGTCACCACCTTCTGCGATGGAAACAGGAATCAACTCATCGGGTCCCCAGTTTCCTTCATAAACAGTTGCGGGTGCGGCGCGGTGATGACCAATCCACTGTAAGCCCTCAAGTTCCAGGACCTGATGCACAGTTGGTCGCTCATTGGGCTCCTGAGCTGTCATCCATCGCACAATCATATCAAGGGAACTGCTGTGCGTGGCATTGACCATAAACTCGGGAGGCTGCAGCAGTTCCGATCGCTTGGACGGGCCAAATAAGTTACTTGGGTCGTGAGTCTTGCCACTTGTGAAATCATCACTGTGCATTATCTCAGTAGGGTTACCAGTGGCATCTCGCTGGACCTCAATCGAGGGGTTCCATGTGAGGCTGGGCACTTCGGAAAGATCTCCAGAGCGAAGGGCGATCCAGGTGGGACCATTGTCAGGTAGAACCACATTGGCTGCTGTCTCGAGGATGATGAGGCCAAGAGAGAAGACGTCGGCAGACTGACACGATTTGCCCTTAAGCATCTCAGGGGCCATGTATTCACGATCGCCCTCGACATCCACGCCTTCGGCAGATGAGCACGATTGGGCGAGGCCAAAGTCTCCAATCTTGAGAACACCTTCAAAGGTCACAAGAATATTGGCCGGCTTGAGATCCAGGTGCATGAAACCTGCATCATGGATATCCTTCAGACCCTATACAAAGGTCAGTATGCGAAGAGACAGACAATTAATACATAACTTACCAAGCAAAGGTCCTGCAGGATCTTGAAGATGCGGAAGTCATCCAGTCGTCCACCTTGCCCAACAGTACCCAGGAACTTGTCGAGGGTACCCTCCTCGCAGTACTCTGTTTGGATATAGAGATGATTATTGTAGTCCCAGTGGTCGAAGTACTGTACCACATGCTCAGAGCGGCTAAGAGTCCTCAAAATCTCAGCCTCTCGGACCTTGTCATCTCGATCCTTTGGTCCCTGGAACGCATGTTTGCTCTTCTTCACAGCATAGACTCTGCCCTTTGTGGGGCTTGTTGTCGGGGTTGTACTGAGGTTGCCGAATGTCATTTGATGGTCCACCTGAGTAACACGATAGACAACAGAAAATTCACCCTTTCCAACCTGCTCCACCTTTTCAAATCGGGAGGATAGGCTTGCGTCAATGTCAATGTTATTGGTACGAGCATTCACGGGAGTAACGAGGAGGCTGGTAGATGATCGCAAGTCCCGTCCCGCTGTTGGTGTTACAGGAGGTGGCATGTTATCAGAGAAGCTATCGCCAATCTGAGAAATAGACAGTCGGCTGGTGTCGAGAGGCAGCAAACTCTCCCGGGGTGTTTGTGGTGTTCGTCGTCCATCTAGGGGGCTCGCTGATTCACAGAGTTTCGATTTAGTAAATGTCTCATGAGGAGAACTGAGGGAATGACACAAAGAAACTGTGCTTAGCGGAGAAGGAGAGTGTAATCCTCGTCGGGCCCTGGAACGGCCAAACGAAGATAGAGGCAGATGCGCAGATGGGGAATACAAACGTCCAGCATCGATTGGTCGACTCGAAGTGTCGACTTTTCCAGCTGGACCGTCCGTTATTGGGAGGTCCGACTTACAAGTTGCTTCTCGACGAATAGAGGTGCCAAGGACCGGAGTAGTAGAGTGCAAGTTACGGTTGGCGGTTGGGCTATGGTTATCATGGGGACTCTCGAATGAGTACTCGCTGACCTTGCTAAGGCTTGGAGTCAAGGTGTTCTTAGTCGGAGTAGGAGGGGCGTCGCCTTCCATAGGTGTCGAAAAGTCGATCGTCTCGCCAAACAGCTTATGCTCATCGCCATCCAGGCTAAGGACACTGCCGCGACGTGCACTCCTAGAAGCACTGCCACGCTGAAATATCGACATGCCCTTTCCTGGCCTACCGAAGCTGTTGGGACCTGTGTTGTTACCAAAGGGGGTGGAAGGGAGACCGCCAAAAGAATTTCGGTTGTTACCCCTCTTCTTCATGGCGCTCCCGGCTGGTGGAGGGAAAGTAGCGAACGGATTAGAGTGCTTCTTGCACGGTGTATCGGGAGGAGCCATCTTCTTGTCGGCATCTTCTTCGGGATTTCGGTTGACCTTAGAGATAAGTCCAGTAGAGTTGAAAGCGCCCACCCACAACTGCGAGTTGCTAGGCGTCGCCATAGCCTTGGACATGTCATTTGGACGAGTAGGTCGTGTCGCATTTAGAGGTAGAGATCGCGAGAAAAGGTGAGGTCTAGGTCGATCTGGCATCCGGGCCACGGGAGCATAAATAGGTGCCTCTTCAGTTAGGCTGTTTCCTGAAGACGATGTCGTCAGTGTCTTCGATAGAGGATGTGGTTGGTGGCCCTTGTCGCCAAAGATAGTAGTAGGTGGTTTCGAGGTCGGCGTTGTAGAAACAAAGGGACTCTCTTGAGGCACGGGAGGAGGAATGAATTGGTCCAGAGAAAGGCGTGGTCGACTTCGGACAGGAGAATATTCGGAGCTCATCTGAGCCAGCTGTCGTTCACCCGATCTTCTTCCCCAAGATCCTCGCTCCCCATATCTTTGTTGCAGAGTTGACTTACGTAGGGACGATGACCTCTTAGGAACATTTGTCGTAGCAGGTGTTGGTGAGGGCAGGGGATCGCGGAATGGTGACCCGCTAGTGCCCGCAATCTCATACTCGGTAGATGAATCTTCATGTATATAGAAGCTCTGTGAAGATGTCGTGTTGGCGCCAAAGATATTTTGGTCCTCGTTCTGGCCCAGTCCCGATATTCCATGCAAGCTGCGTCGCTTAGCCACCGGGCTTCCCTGACTCGGTTGGTCCAGATTCATGGTTGCATCGCTGCGCTTTAACGATCCGTTGTTTGGGACCATCTGGCTGTCGCTACTGGAATCAAGAGACTTGAGAAATGATGTCGGCGAAGATCCGGCGACGTCAGGTGTGAGGCTGCGTCGCTTGACAGGACTGACGGAGATGGGGCTTGTAGCTCCCAGCGCGTTGTTCTCCTGCCCTGATGCGTCGATAACCGAAGGTGAAGGCATAACCGGCAGTGAGTTGCCGCTATCGGGAGCCATGTTGAGGGCCCTCTTGAGAGGGCTCTTGGGAGATGCGCGTGCTCGTGTCAAAGGTCTCGACGGTGATGTCTTACAGGCTTTGGCGGAACGCAATGAGAGTCTGACGCTGGGACGGAAAGGTGTAAAGGCGGTTGAGTGCGGGGCACCGTTGGCGTGAGGAGGTGCTGAGCGAGTGTGGGACGGTAGAAGTTGTTGATTCTGGGGTGTTGCGCCAAATCGACGGCAAGGCGATTGAGGTGAGGTTTGGTGGGGGCTCTCGGGGCTCAAGGAGTTTTGGGAATTGGAGCGCGTCAAGAATTTCGAGGGTGACCGTGAGATAGAGCGTCGGAGAGTGCGAACTGCCGATGTGACGTCGATGTGGTGGGCGTGTGTTGGTGATGGTAGGGCGAGTGTGCCACCGCTGCTGTTCGAGAAGGACATTGTGAGGTTGTGAAGTGCTGCGCGCTGCGGTATTGCGCGAGCAGATGACGCAGTAAGGCTGATGTAAACAGTAAAGTAAAGTAGGCCTTATCGATATTTACTGCAAGATAGAGTAATCGGCGAAGAATGCAGTAGGGAGAAATAAAGGTTCCGTGATGTTGGTGAGCCAAATGTGCAGACCCAACGGTGCTGCATGAAATGGCGAAGTCGGAGATGTGAGAAGCAGCTCGACGCGATACCCTACAAATCGCAAAAAGCTATGCCAGTCTCACTCGGAAGTCGAAGGTCATATCATGACTCGACAACTGAAGGTAAATCAGACGCTAAAGTGAGGTAGGCGAAAGGCAGAAGTGTTTTGAGTGTAGGCTGCAGTTTAAGTTCCGGATGGTGATGTCGTCGACAAGGCAGCCAGATAGATAAAGGTGGGCCGGCGTGAGTTCGCGTTGAGAGTTGAGTAAATACAAGTAAAAGTCGACGGGAAGAGTGAGGTTGAGTAGAGGAGGAAAGTTGGTTGAAGTTGGAACTACTAAGCAGTTGTAGGAGTAGTAGTTGTGCTGCAGGTAGTGGTGGTGTCGTGTTTCGTAGAAGATGTCCGGGTTGAACTTGGGGGTGGGTGGGTTGCAGAGACGAACGGGAAGACAAGCGAGT
>PVPY01002096.1:0-20737 GCA_002982035.1 Fusarium algeriense | reverse complement strand
ATGCTGCTCAGTGACGGGGCAGACGGTAGTGGAAACAGCAATGGTCTCAGTGGTGACGTGAGGAGTAGGTGTCTCGCAGTTGGGGAACTCAGGACCACAGGCAGTGACGGTGCGAATGCTGGTGGAGTAGATGGTGGAAGTAGACCATCCGGTAGTCTTGGCTGGCTCCGTAGGCTTAGGCTCAGTAGGCTTGGGCTCCGTAGGCTTGGGCTGAGTTGGCTTGGGTTCAGTGGGCTTAGGCTCAGTCTGATGCTGCTCAGTCACAGGGCAAACAGTGGTAGAGATAGCGACAGTCTCAGTAGTGACATGAGGAGTAAGCGGGCAGTCAGTGACCTCAGGGGCACACGAGGTAACAGTTCGAATGTTAGTCGTGTAAACAGTTGAAGTGGTCCAACCAGTAGTAGAAGGATGCTGAGTAGATCCAGCTTCAGACTGACCACCAGTGACAGGCTTGGTAGGATACACCTGAGTCGCGGGCTTAGTAGAGTGTCCCTCAGTAGCAGGCTTGGTAGACTGCTCTCCAGTCTCGGTAGCGGGCTTAGTGGGCTGTTCCTCGGTGACAGTCGCGGGCTTGGTGGGAGCAGGCTTGGTCTCGGTGGCTGGCTTGGTAGGGTGCTCTTCAGTGACGGGGCAGACGGTGGTTGAGATGGCGACAGTCTCGGTGGTGACGTGCTTACCGCCGGAGCAGTTGGGAATCTCAGGGGGACAAGAGGTCACTGTGCGGATGTTGGTGGTGTAAACAGTTGAGGTGGTCCAGCCGGTGGTGCTAGCCTCAGTGGGAACTGGGTAAGTGGGCTTAGTCTCAGTAGCAGGCTTCGTCTCAGTGACAGGCTTGGTCTCAGTAGGATGTTCCTGGCCACCAGTAGTCGCAGGCTTGGTCTCGGTCTCAGTAGCAGGCTTTGTTTCGGTGGGGACTGCGTAGGTGGGCTTGGTCTCAGTAGCAGGCTGAGTCTCAGCAGGCTTGGTCTCAGTCTCAGTGGCAGGTCTGGTAGACCCCTCATGGTGAGTAACAGGCTTGGTTGACACTTCCTCAGACTCAGTAGTAGACTGAACCTCAGTCTCAGTAGCCTGGGTAGGAACGGGGTAAGTGGCATGTGGCTTGGTGACAGTTGCAGGCTTGGTAGATCCTGCCTCAGTCACGGGGCAGACAGTAGTAGAGATAGCAATGGTCTCAGTCGTGACATGGTTACCGCCGGGGCAGTTGGGGATCTCGGGAGGGCAAGATGTAATGGTGCGGATGTTGGTTGTGTAGACGGTTGAGGTGGTCCACTGGCTAGTCTGCTCAGTGCTGGGCTGGGTCTCAGAGGGATGCTCAGAGCCAGTCTCAGTCTTGGCAGTCTCTGTTCCAGTAGTTCCCTGAGGAGGAGGATAGGCACCAGTAGAAGTTCCAACAGCGGGCTTGGTAGTTCCAGTCTCGGCAGGGACAGTCTCGGTCTCAGTCTCAACACCGGTCTCAGTGGTCTCGGTACCCTTTGGAGGAGGATAGACACCAGTAGAAGATCCAACAGTGGGCTTGGTAGACTCAGGAACGGACTCAGTCACGGTCTCAGCTCCCTCAGTTGTAGTACCCTTGGGGGGAGGATAGACACCAGTGGAGGTACCGACGGCAGGCTTAGTAGACTCAGGAGCAGTCTCAGTCTCAGTCTCAGTCTCAGAACCCTCAGTAGTAGTTCCCTTAGGAGGAGGATAAACACCAGTGGAAGTGGCAGTCTCAGTCTGCTCAGGAACCGATTCAGTGGCAGTCTCAGTACCTTGGTGCTCAGTCTCGGTAGATCCAGGGACAGAGTAGTTGGGAGTAGAAGTCTCGCCATGGCCAGTCACAGGCTTGGTCTCAGTGACGGGGCAAACAGTAGTAGACACAGCAACAGTCTTGGTAGTAACATGCTGGCCACCAGGGCAGTTGGGAACCTCAGGAGGGCAGGATGTGATGGTGTATACGTTGGTAGTGTAGACAGTTGAGGTAGTCCACTGGGTAGTAGAGGCACTCTCAGTCTCAGTCTCGGACTGGGCAGGCTTGGTGGCCTCGGAAACAGCCGTGGTACCCTCGCTACCAGTTTGAGTAGTCTGGGAACCCTCAGGTGGGGGATACACGCCAGTGGAACTGCCAACATCGGTAGATCCCTGCTGGGTTACTTCGGTACTCTCGGGCGGAGTGTACTCGGAAGTGTGTGTAAGAGCCTCAGTGGAGTCTTGATGACCAGTCTTGGTAGTCTCGGTGTTGGCGGGAGGAGGGTACAAGCCAGTTGCAGTTGTGTGCTCAGCAGTAGTGACAACAGCGGTAGACTCGTGCTCAGAGTCAGAGTGAGTGTTCTCGGGAGGAGGGTAAACACCAGTTGGGGTTGACTCTTCAGTTGTGACTACGGCAGAAGACTCTTGCTCAGTCTCTGTTGTGTGAGTGTTCTCAGGAGGAGGATAGGCTCCAGTGGGGGTTGAGACATCAGTGGTGTCCTGTCCAGGCTGAGTGTTGGCAGGAGGAGGGTAGGCATTGGTAGGAGTCTGGACATCAGAGGTATCCTCAACAGGCTTAGACTCGGTAGCCGCGGACTCGGGAGGAGTAACATCTGTAGTAGGTGCAGGAGGAGGAGCATATGGAGATGTCTCTTGTTGAGCAGGCTCAGTGTTGGCAGACTGAGCAGGAGGAGGGTAAAGATCAGTAGACTCAGTAGGTTGAGCCTCAGAACCGGGGCAAATGGTAGTTGAAACAGCGACAGTCTTTGTTGTAACATGAGGTGCATTAGGGCAGTCAGGAATCTCGGGAGGACAATCGGTGACAGTCAAGACCTGTGTTTCATAGGCGGTTGAAGTCGAGCAGGCTGGAGGTAAAGCGTAGTTTCCCCTTGGCCCATGACGACGAAAGTCTAAAACACCAGCATTGGCCGCGCCAATAGCAGCGGCACTGAGTAGAAAGAAGCTTCTCATCTTTGTATCAACGAATGTTGTAAGCGAATGAAAAAAGTGTTTGTTTGATGAAACGAAAGTGAATTGTTGCTGAGGAAAAGAATGTGTAACGAGCTGGTGTAGCCTCAATCTTTATACAATCTCGACATGATCGCTTGTCAGGTCGAATTCAGCTGAGATGGTCCCCACGTACGCGTAAATCAATCACCTCTCGGTTCAAGATGATCCAAACTTGGAAGCGTCTCCATGGGGTCCCAGGTCGAATACGGGCGCTTGCATACAAAACATAGCAGGGTGAGGTCATTCCGGACTACCTAAACGGGATTGACAGGGCGGTCAGTCGATGAGTGGTTGGATGAGACGACGGGGTTTGTCTTTTGGGCAGAAAGCGCCTACATCTGATAGTGGATCAAAAAGTCAAGAAAAAAAAAATCATGGTTGTTAGCATCCGAGATACCCAGGCGGCTCGCTTCCAAAAATACTGCTACGCCGTGCCGATCATTCATGATGTGGCCTGTCCTTAGGGCCCGGGGGGTAAAAAACGGAGACAACGCTCAGGCGGACATGGGTGAGGATGGACCTTGGATAGGCCGCTGAATAATGGAGCATTTTACTTTAGAAGCTCAACCTGCAGAAACGAACTTCTAACAATAAACAAATGTCTTGGAAAACAGATCAAGGTTGGGACACACGAAACAACATGCACCAGGCCTCGTGTTTGCGTACGACTCGGCTCCAAGTGCGGTGATTGTGTGCTATTATTGGATGTGTCTGGCCACTCAGCGGCTATAAACAGAATCAGCTTCTGCAGGGGTTGGTTGGCCCATGATCCCTGTAAGCCCTGATCGAATCATCCAATTACTTCCCCGTGGAGCTCTTTGAGTAGCCAAGAAGGTCTAGATTAGATTGCACCATGGAAATCAACCACGTCAATTGACGATTCTCTGCATTAGTTTACGAGATGGAACTGAGAATAGAATCTTCTGAGTTTTTTTTTTTAGTTTTTTTTATTTGCAGAAGCGGGACATGCATGACATGATCTTTTCTTGGAAACATCTTGTGCATATACGCTGCTCAACTAAACCAACAATCTCGTGTTCGGCATCACTTTGCCAGATAGAAACAAAAACACAAAAGACCTGAGTCAATTGAGGTTGAAGCGCTTAGAAAAATGATTAATAGCCATGATCGTCATTGATCCTGAAAGCAAATCTAGACCTGAAACAAATGGCGTAGGACCGGCGCTTATCAACCCGTTTGTTAGCGCGCGGTTCATGGGGGAAAGGGCTTTTTTTTTGGCAGACGCCACCAAAAATGGGGGATGAACTGATCAGCGAACGCCATGTCGCACCATCAGCTGGACTGGACTACCCTGGAGATAGCGAGGATATTGTAAAATGAAACGAAACAACGCAATTATAAGCTTATACGGCTTGATTATGGTTACTATAAGTATTTGTCTGCGGATTAGACGGATTTAATACAGGAAATTAGCTTGTTCAGTACGCGTTGAGGGAGGGATTCTAGCTTCATATTAATCAGAGAACATCTAAGACTTGGCAGTTAAAAATTGGGATAAAGGCGCCAAAAACCTGATTCTTCATCCACACAAAGATTCGAAGGTTACAAAACAATCACATGACCTACATCAAGCGCCATCTGGCTCTACCGTAGCATTGCAGATTATTATTAACAGTGATATCGCATTAGATTTATTTCACAGTATCTGTTCTCGCTTGGGGTCAATAGATGCGGCTTAGCGCATACATAAATTGCGCAGACAGTACTGCAACTTTTGTATCAATTTTTAGATATTATCTTCTTCGGTTGTAAGCTCTTGTGATACCCAGCATCCTCTCCTGTCAGAATAGCTTCATTCAAATCAGGTCTCTTCTCCCAACGAGGGCGCGCCATGCGATGCCACTCAGGCGGTAAGGTTCTAAGCATAGACTGAGACTATCAAAACAGAGATGGAAGCCATGCCAACTATTCAGCCTGTTTAAACAGCCATAATCTCTGCGATCGCCTCGATGCGCTTGACTTGGTTTCGGGAAACAGAGCATCACATGCAACTGTCTTCTTTTATCATTGGCTCTCAAACGAGCGTATCCACACCTGATTGGAAATCTTACCAAGTACGGTCGGTAGGTTTTTCATCTCTGAAAGTCATGGGACGCGTCCAAGCAAGAAACTTTAGCTAGTCCCCTCGGCCCGGGGTTTGGTTGACGGGAAGACGGAACTCTAAGGGACTACCTACGTGATAAAAAAAACTTTTGCACAGCGTCAGAAAATTCTCAAGTCATTGACAGCATCTATTCCTTGACTTTATTCTCCTTCCGTGGGCGTTGAGACCTTTTATCAGCCAGATACACGCGTGTATTCCATGCAAAAAGCTTCCGTCGCGCTCCACTCTTTATCCCACCCATCCTAGCCATAAATCCAGAAATTATTGAGTATGTGCACAATGGACAGCAATGCCGATTCAACACGTCGTACATCGCATTGTCCAACATGTCTCCTGATACGAATCCGAGACACACCTCAAGAGGCTGTCCAGAAAAAATTAAAGCATCCACCCAATCCCGGCGAGACTGATCCCATTGCCGAGACCGAACTCGCCTCTTATTCCGAGCCATTTGAACTAGAAAATGAGACATACCCAACAATCTCTTATCAGGATGCTTTGGATTCCCTCCACGGCGCCTCCTCTACCAAAAAAAAGCTGCGATGCTTCTCTGTGCAGTCTTTGCGATCACTGGGTGAACCGTCTCTTTACCAAAGAATGGCCAGAGAGGGGCCCCAGAGCAAGAGTATGCCTGGGAACCTTTACAGACATTGAAGTACGGTCAGAATGTCTTGTTTGTCGCTTCTTATGCCAGAATGTGTCGCAATCATCGTTTGAGGTAGACAATATCCGGGTTCTGGCCCTTGAGCTTGGCAGAAATACGTACGTCCGAAGCTGCAAATACCGAGCTGCTGGAGTCATTCTGTACAATGATGAGAGTGAGTTCCAGCACCATACAGAACTCGATAAGAAGGGTTATCCATGGTTGACAGTCTTGGATAAAAGTGCCATCTGGCCCGATTTTGCAAAGCCAAAGGTCAACTGGGAGCGTCTTCAACAATGGTATACCGATTTACCCGGACGCGACTCGGAAGACAAGAGCGGCCTTATGAATGAATCACTGCCCAACGGCTTTTGTCTAATCAACGTCCCTGAAGCTCGCTTGGTCGGAACAGACGGCGTCCATATTCCTAAGTACGCGGCACTAAGTTATGTTTGGGGCAAATCAGATGAAGAGATCATAACAACTACAAAGAACTTCGAAAGCCTTCAGCACGCGGGGCGATTTTTGGAAAAGATGTACCACGTCTTTTTTCGAGATGCCTTCGAGGTCTGCACCCACCTTGGGGTAGATTACTTCTGGATCGATAGAATCTGGATTGTCCCAGACGATGACAAGAGAAAATCGGCACAGCTCGACGCCATGGGACGGATTTACTTCAAAGCAAGTTTCACCATTGTGTCATCTGAGTCGCACTATTTGCAGCAAGGCTTACCTGGTGTCTCTCAGCTAAGAATACCACCCTTGAGTTTATCCATAGGCGATAAGATGTTGATTCCCACGATACGCTCATCATCCAACAGCTCGACATGGAAGACCCGTGGATGGACATATCAAGAGGAACTTCTCTCAAGAAATGTATTAATCTTTAGAAAGGATAATGTTCATATGTATAGCCGTGAATCTGACAAGCTCGCACCAGAGGGATTTAGACAGTTCTCATCCTACAAACCCGGTTATATATCTGCTCGTCTTGGTCCTCAGGACGAGCAATATTCAGATCAAGTTTACAAATACTCAACCAGGCTACTGACTTTTGGCTCGGATAAAGTGAATGCATTCCTCGGAGTTCTGAATAGCTTCGGAGAGCATCAATATGGACTACCAAACAGAATACTCGATTAAGCAATGCTATGGCATTATACCTATGAGCCTTCTCTTTCGGGCCCCAGATTTCCTGGCATGGACTTCCCCAGTTGGTCTTGGGCTTCCACTACTGGCCGCATTCAGTATCGTCATCTACCAACCAAACATCGACCCCTATCTTCCGTCGCAACCTGGGCCATACTGCAATTGGACGAGTCAACAAACAGACCTTTCATCGAGGTTCCGGATGGCTTGGACCCGGGAGAGCAATCCGAAGCACTACAGCAGTTGACTGCCATCCGCAGTCACATCTTGCCATTGGAAACACAGTCCGAATACGATCCGATGGCGATAGCTATGGCTGCAAATCTTTGCGAGCGGCATAGGCTGATCCAGGAGAAATTGAACGAGCAATCCATTAACCATTCAGATGTTGCGGGATCTACTTGGTGGCAGATCATCGACTGCTGCTGGAAGAAGTTCTTAAGCATGCTCTTATCCCTCATCGGCTCAGGGAAGGACAGAACTATGTCGGATCTGAGTACAAGGGTGTAGAAGTTTAAGAAAGCTCTGTGGTTTCGTCATCTTGATGAGTCCATACAACAAGTTCCTACATGTGCGCGTGGATACGCTCCTAAGAACCGCCAAACCATCGTTGCCTAACTTGCTAGAGCGGCTTTCACAGGACGAGTTAGAGGCCGCCCTAAAACCGGGAAAGTAATCTACTTCATGCTCCAAGGAGGATCGCCCAAATCAATTATACCCAACTATGCTTCAAAAGGACTCATATCTGGATGATTGGCTACGACGGCAAGAGAATCGGCATTGCAGAGCTGAGTGAGCCAAGACATCAAGAAGCATTGGCTTTGTTTTCTCAAGATATAAGTCAGGACAAGGTAGAGGTGTACTGCATTGCTTTGTCTCTCATAGCATGCAGAGTCAGATATACTGAACAGGGTCGGCAAGACTATTTAAGCACGCAGGATTCTCACTCTACAGTGTTTTCCATGGTTGTAACGCCACCGTCGACGGGCTGTTCTCATCGTTTAGGCTTGGGATTCATTGATTATCCGGATTGGTCGTCTTCTGGGGAGGTTACAATAGATTCAATAATACTTATTTAGTTCAAGATGAAAGTTAAGAAATATAATACGCTCTTCCAAGGTGCCATATC
Organism: Fusarium algeriense; assembly: GCA_002982035.1. Classification (NCBI taxonomy): domain Eukaryota; kingdom Fungi; phylum Ascomycota; class Sordariomycetes; order Hypocreales; family Nectriaceae; genus Fusarium; species Fusarium algeriense. Next base: position 12,733 of record PVPY01002096.1, on the reverse strand, counting down.
AGGAGCTCAAGACAACAAAGTCGTTTCCTGGAGTGCCATCGAGAACGACCTCAATCATAAGTCTCTTCTGAGTCAGCATGCCCCCTCAACAGGCCGTATTCCAAACTCAATGGATTATCTCTGCTACATAGAATAAATTTCTTATTGCCCTGCCTAAGTCATCTTTAGAAATAGAACCTTAGTTTTCCCATCCGATTGTAGTCTCAAATAATATTGCTCACTGATTAACCACTCTCTTAAGCATGGGACAGTAACATCTGAGACATGGCAGGACGTTGGGTATTCAGTTTATAGCGAAGTGCAATACTACTAGTGACGAAGCTTTTGGTACGGCTTCTGCTGGAAACGGTTTAATTGTGTGGTTATGAAGCTAACGACTAGCTCAGGCGTGGCGCTCAGATCTCGCTAATCCTAGACTACATTTCCATTCATGGTAGAAATTTTTCCTTGGAAGTCAGTTACTGCCAGGCTGAATAAAGACCCAAACAATATCCCCGCTGATAAATTATTATCCTGGTCTTGAGTGTATATATTAAAAATGGCAGCAGGCTCAATCCTGATCTAGCAATACATCAGGACATCCCACTCCAATCCACCTGTCTCTCTCCTTGTCTTCATCCACACACCCAAATAACTTCCTACTTCCCTAAAAAAAAGGCCGCCTCCTTCCTGGCTTTTACAGACTAACCCTCGCAGAGAAGAACCTGGCGCAGATGGAACGGCACAAAAGCGTTTGTATCGGTCCTCTTCAAAGTCATCAAGCCTGGCCAGCCACGCTCAGGTCAAAGACTCATGTCGACACCCAAGTTGGTGAATTGCCAACTGGGTGACTTACGCTGACCGTAGAAGCCGCCTTCCAAGTTGTAGGTCCATGAGAGAGGGTCTCCCGAAGTGCGGAGACATGGAAGCTGAACAGGAGAGGAACGCCATCAAGTTCAGCATTCTCAGGGAGTTCAATGGTGAACTGTTGCAGCTTCGCCGAGCCACCAGATACCAGACGTCCGAATGCTGCTTGACCGCTCTTGGCCTCGAGTACGGGGTGGGTTCCTTGCTCGACAATATTGGGTTTGTCTAGGTAATTCCAGTTTATACCTAAAACTGATTGAGCCAAAATCCAAGTCCGTATTCGGGTCTGATGGTTTGACAAATTCAACATCCTAACGTGATGAGATGATAATTAGCCAAGAGTTCAAAGTACTGTGAGGGGAAATTACTATAGGGAAATAGATAACTTACGTCCCAGCCGTCGCCCTGAAGGAAAGTATAGGTCAATTTTCCTTCCTGAGCGCAAACAGGGTATGTCACCCGACCTGGAAGTGGATTTGCTTCCACTGTTGCGGTGCGAGTGATTGGTAGGGGTATCTCTGTCGATAAAACAAGAGCTGCCGATGTCCAACTACCAACGTAATCGGCTTCATATTCCAAGATGGTGACGAAGGATTCGGCTGACTTTGGAGTCGGACCGCCACTGGTAATAGGTGGACTAGGGCCTGTTCCTTCATTGCTAATAGGTGCTGGAGCCTCGCTGATAATAGGTGGATTAGGGACCGGCATTGGATCGCCACTAATAGGTAATGGATCGCCGCTACCAATAGGTGTCGGGCCACACAATTGAGAGACAGTCTCTGTTACCGTAGTAGTGGCATAGACTACACTATTAATCGTAACAAAGCTTGTTTCCGTAAGTGCAAGAGTAGAGGTCTCGTATTTAGATGTGACTCGTTGGCTCGTAACAGTGCAGTCCGTGCCCAGAACTGTAACGGTTGCTGTAACGGTTGTCCAGCTAGTTACAGGCTTGATCTAGAAAAAAGGTTAGATAGGGCTTGAAGGTGTCGAGACTAATGACTCACCAAAGTGGAAACTACAGTGGTAATTTCTGTTACAGTCTTGGTGCCTAGTACATGTACTTCTTCTATACAGACAGTGTGTGAACATTGGGCATCCGAAGGACATGCTGGAAGTGGCGAAGATGTAACAACAAAGGTTGGATAGGTGACATGATCTGTTGTAACAGTAGACAAAGAGGGAGGTAAGAAACGCAATGCTAGAGACGACATACGTCAAGATAAAGATAAAGGTACGCATCATCATATTCTTTAGATAGTAAAGTTTTAAGTAGAGATGGAGATGATGCAGATGGTTTCTTTCTTGAAAAGTGTCTGTTCGTATCGATTATATATCCCAACTGAGTCGAAAGAGACCGTAGCAACATGCCGAGCTCGGGGATTGCTAGATAATTCTTCACATGCAATACCTTTGGCTTCGCACTGACCCGCCTTCTAGTGTTGCGTTGATCAGCTCTAATGAGCCAGCAGCTGACCTTGTCTAGGCCTTAAAGCGGCTGGCTGGAAATCTCCTTCTGTGCAGAGCGGTCAGGGGCCATCGTGGCCAGTGGTGAAGCCCCAGGACCTTTTGCCGTAGCTTATTGGTTACGACCAGCCAACTGTCTTTCGTAATGCATCGTGTACTATGCAACTGCCTGTGAATGCAATCGATGTGCTTAGATACTACATCCTGAAGAAGAGCGAAAGAAGATGGATTCTCATATAGTATGTACTGGAGCACCCGATGTATTGAAATTCACATCATAAGTTTCAGTCACATAGCTACGATCTGACTGTTATGCGACTGTTTATACAGTGAAAATAGTGGAATTATGAATATAGCTGTGGTAGGCTTCGATAATATGCAGAATGGGGAAGCATTGAGGCCTTCCGGTATGTCTGTGAAGCAAACAACCGTTTCAGAGGGGCTAGCTAATATCACGAAAGGACCATACAAATCGCCTACAGAAGCAAATACTCCGCCTACTCAAGGGCGACTATTGCTGCATGTCTCTCACAGACATTGCATATTATCTTGTCCGCTCGAAAAGCAAGGATTTAATGCTTATTCTTTATCTGCCGGTGCATTCGGAGGTAGTATCAGAGGATGCGGGATGCTTAGCACTGCATACCAAGCTCACTTCTCGCTTCCTAAACAAAAGGTTTGGGGAGTCTGAGCAGCTTCCCCAATACCCGATGAAGGCAGGACAACGTCAGATGAAGAGCTGGGATTCCGCATTAGGAATTATCAGCCAGTCATTTCTATGTGGCTCATGCATTCATGACATGATAACTGCATTCGCATTCAGCAGGTAGGGGCTTGGATTCAGTGGTATAATTGGGGTACGATTTCAGTAGTTCATTCATGTCCGTGTGTGGCTATCTGAGAGGCGGAAATTGTAAGGATGTGCAATGCAGAGTGCCGTCAGCACGAGCTGAGGGCAGGGGTTAACTGTCTCGGTGAGTAAACCATGCGGCTTCGTCAAAGAATGAGTCGAGAGAAGGTTCTATCATTAGTTGACGCCAGAAAGTATGATGAAGAAGACAGGGTTCAGCCCGTTCAGGTATCCATTCAGCTCTGAGTTCCGCTCAGACACGCTTTTGTACTCGGACTATGTCGAACAATCCGGCTGCCCAACCACTTCTATCCATCACCGCCGTATATATATGGCTGAGGAGGAGGCAAACATACTCTTCTCAGTTCAAACCAGTCCGTCCCGGCAATATAGTGCATTTTGTTTCAACAGCCAGAACCCTAACTTATCTACGAGTTGCCATGCAAGTCTCCTTCTCTTTGTTCCTTGCCGCCTTTTGGGCAGCCAGCTATGGTAAGTTCCGCCTATTTCCACATTGAACTCGTCTTTGCGACTGACACACTGTAGTGATTACAGCAAAAATACCCATATCACTTCCGACGGCATGTAAGAGTACTTGTCCACCGGGAGTTGACTGCCCGAAAAATGATGGATGTTATATCCAGGGCAGAAATGTGGCGTCCAAAGAGGCGGCAGACCGCCGCAAAGCGTCTATAGACGCAGCCAAAGCCGAGGAGAAGTCAAAATGCGATGACAAAATCTCGGAAAAGGAGGCTAGCTGTAATGCCTCTAAAAAGGCTGCTAAAGCTGAAGAGAAGTCAAAATGCGATGCCAAAGTATCCGAAGAGAAGGCCAGCTGCGATACCAAACTCTCCGAAAGAGATACAAGCTGCAATGCTAGAGTCGCAGAAAAGGACAAGAGCTGCAATGACAGAGTCGTTAAAGCTGCAAACGCATGGCTGCCAGAAGTTCAGGGGTTGCGGGCCCAATTGTTCAAGTGCGCAAGACCACGGCAGTCACAACAAGACCCCCAACCTGCGGAGTCGACAAATGGGGCAAAAACCACTATGAATTAAAGCAAAGAGTAACGCTCGTCGACTGCCAGAAGATATGCAATGCAGATCCTAGATGTCTGTCATTTAGCGGCAACCAGGCCAATATTGGCCTCTATATAAACTGTTACCTTTACGACAAGGAGACTGCAAATGTGCCCCATGGTACGTGGCAATACTTCGTTCAGTACGATAAGCGTTGCGGCCCAGTACCGAAACGTCCCTCTTGTGGGCTTCAAAATAGATGGTCCCGGGTTGAGTATCGTGGCGCTTTCGCGACCGTCCCCCAATGCAGGAATATCTGCATGTCTGAAGCCAGATGTGCCTCATACGCCGCCGGCAAGACCTCTGATGGCAAAGACGTTTGTTCTCTTTATGACAAGGAGGCTGCAGATTTGGACAGTGTATACTGGGCAGGCGTGGTTCAATCTGATAATTGGTATGGCTAAGGAACTAATCTCAGGTATAAAGTACATGGCTAGATCAAAATGAGTATCAGCAGAAGGTTTGAGGTCAAAGGACGATAATGGTTTACTGTGTCCTCACTGAGGCATTGTACAAAAGGCCCTGATGGATGTGTCAAAATAGTGTTTTCTTTTCTGTTTAACCTGGGTCTATCTCGCCGAGTTATTGAGTAAGGTTATTTAGCCATTGAAATAGGTATTTTCACTTCCAGGTTAATAACTACTGACTCTCCAGCGTGGCAGCTTGCAGCTTGCAGCTTTCTAGCCGCATTCTTCGGAAACTTTCGTGCCTGTTTATCGATGTAACTATCTGCGTTGAGTATATCCATAGTACAGTCGTGATGTACGGGCTTTCCTGCCTACTGGGTATTGTATCTGCTGGCAGTTCTCATAACATCTCGTTGTAACTTTCCGTGGTGAGCACACAGTTACCTTGGCAGGCACCAGGATACAGTCGAGTTGCCACTGCTGAAAGCAACGGTGATTTTGACGTATCCAGAGATATTCGGACTGCCAGGTTGCCAGGCTTCATTAGCAGCGATACTGCATCAAGATCCACGTAACAGCATCTGCAACCTTCTCCGGGGCTGATAAATGCAACCTTTGTCCAACGCCCGTCACATTCTCAAACTTGAATCTTTCAGACAAACTCCGCAACGCTTTCAACTTGTCTTCTGTGATAACTCCTACCTCTCTGAATATTTGTATCTCCCTTGATTCATCTTCATTTTTATCATTGCCAAGGCGATCAATTTCAGCTTCAAGCTTATTCCAATCAACTGCGTAATCCCCATGCAAAACCACAAGAGGTATACGTCCAAATTCTGGCTGTTCAACATTGGGAGACTGCTTGGCCTCCTCGTTATCATCGACATTGTGGCCGTACCCTTTGATCTCTCCTGACACTGCAGAACCAAAGCGTTTCATCTCTTCCATCAGCGACTGCCATGCCTCTTCGCTCATACGATGAGAGTCTTCATAGCATAATCTTAAACTGTTGAATGGAGATGCAACAGATAAAGTCCACGTATTCTGAGTCATCATCGGTACTTGCCCAGTATTTGCATCTATAAACACAAAACCTTTAAACTGGGCCAAGCTTCTCAACTGAATAAACTCTCGAAGAATAAGACCTCCATCAGCATGAGCAATGATGATATACGGAGGTGCAATTTTTGCAACACGAAGCATCATATGTAACTCGAGAGCCATATCCTTGGCAGATCTGGGGTCGCTCTCAGGAGCTGGTTCACTTTTACCGAATCCAGCGCGCTCGTAGCTTACGACGCTCATCGAATCGGAGAGGAGTTGAGTTACGGCTGCCCATTCTTTGATGCTGCTGGCGATATCGGGAATAATGATGACGATCGGATTGTGGGCGCGTCGGGGCGGGCCGCGAATAGTCACCTCGAGTTTATATGACCCCAGATCCACAAGGTTTGTAGAATTAGCCATGGTGAAACGAGTTGGGTTAGGTCTAGGGCCAGTAACTCAGCTGCTAGGCCTGAATGTTGCTTGTGTAAGAAGTGAACAGAATCTTGTCGATTTTCTCTTACGGCTTATTGTGTCATTCAAGTAAAATTGCGTCATTCTCAGGAGGACGCTTATCTTATCTTGAGTTGGTGTCTATTTTTAGATACAGAAAACCACCCCAACGGTTCGATTTTCAATGCCGACACTGATGATATACCATAGTAGCATATCAAATCGACTTCATACAACTGGATTGATATATCCAAATCACTGCAGAGAGCTTTTGTGTGGTCAAATCCAAATTTCACCAAAGAACCTTATCCATCAATCTGAGACAAGTATCAGATTAGTTGCACTGTACAGACAAGATATCAACTTATTTGTGATTGAATTGCGTTCCGTATATCCATCTTATATTCATATAAACTCTATCAGAAATCTATAGAGAAGTTGATTGAACTAGGACCGCTCGACCGTGGAACTATCCAAAGCCCGCAGACTGGATGCATGCGAGATTCTTACACCGAGTCTTAGAGGAACACTTGGTCTGAATCACTACTTGTGAGCAATGAACTTCTCTATAGAGGTATGCCTCTTGTATTCGAGATGGCGTAATGCGCCTCGTGGGAGTAGGTCTACCAGGATCAACCTTGTTTCAAATGATTGACACGTTACCGGACTTACCTTCAACTTAAGGAGTACTGCAACGAAAGTCTTGTAAAGGCTTAGGTTGCGAAACTGAGGACCATGGATGATGGAAGGTCCGCGGGAAATCTTTCGATTTTGAGTTTAAGATCTCGGTAATTCAAAAAGGACACTTCTCATGTCGAGGTAACTCGTAGCCCCTGTAGATGTCATATTCTTAAAGTTTGCAGGCCAGCAAGTTACAGAAAATAACTCGGGAGTAGAAATACTCCGTCCCTTGGGGCGGGAAATACACCGAACTCACTAAAACCCTAAATCGCAGATCTTGAGTTCGGTGGTTTCTTTTCCCCCAATTTTAGCTACCTAAAGTTTGTTTATCTAGCTCGTAAACCCTCCAATAGCCGAATCGGTACTTAATCCGGTAGTTCCAATGATCAGCAATACTCAAACTGGAGATGTTTTAGGTATAACGGAGAGCTGATTTTGAGGCTGGCTAGCTCGGTCGGAACGTTATGGGTCAATGATCGGCAAAGCCAGCCTCATCTGTCTGACATGTCAACCTCTTGGACCGAGACCTTGGTATAGTTTTGTTGATTAGTGCTGACGCTTTCAACTAGGTTTCGGTTTTAGAATGACCTTCTAGAACAAGTCTAGATCCGAATGCAAGGAAATAACATTGCGGCCGCTTGTCCTTGACTGATAGTCTGATACTTAATCAATAAGGTTCAACATCCTTCAGCGAAGGAAAGTATCCTGACTCGTGTTGAAAGTTCAAACTTTACAATCCACGTCATGCAAGACATCAACGGGCGCTTCGGCTCGTGTCAAAGTCAGTTTGGGGCCCCTTTACCGTAATTTGCACCTGTCGTTGGTCATAACCAAAACATGAGCTTGCAAAAGGAGCACTGGTTCGATAGAATCAAAGCAGCAGAACGATTAGGGAAATCATAGTCTTGTTCAATTAAAAGTGTACAACTTGAAATGGGCAGATTACCTAGTTGCTATCAAATGCCATCCAATATGCAAAGATGCTAGAGTTACCGCTTGCTATACGCACCCCAAACCACTATCATGTCGAGATTGGCTCGTCTAATTTCTAACCCGAAACCGTTTGACCATTTTGAAATTACTTCGCCTCACCCCCATCTAATCAGAATCCTCCTCCTCCTCAGGCATCGGCCGCGGGTTGCAGATGATAGTGCCAGCCCACGTAATGAGAGTTCCCTCCCTGCCATCTCTCGTATCAATGCTCTCGCAGCCGCCCTGCGCAGCAACGGGTGCTTGTGATAGGACCTTTGCGAAGAAATTCTTTGCTGCCTCGTTGCCATCTTCCCACTGGAACACAACGCATTCTCCCATCTCGTCGCCGGGTTCTTTTCCAGGTGCAACGACGGGAACTAATTGATGCCGTCTTCTCTCACGGGGTAGATCCCACCATGAATCCATGACTGCCTTCCAAAGTTCTGTCCCATATCCTTGTCGGCAGAATTCTGGTTTGATTAGGAATTCGGCTTCTGGCCAACCAGAGATTGAAGACGACATGCTAAGAACATCTGGCAAGCCACCCTCGCCGATAAGCTCATTGGTCGATTTAAGAAAGGCGCCAAACCACCAATGGCTCTGGTCGTCCTGTACTAGAGAGTGAAGCTGTCGTTCTGTCTCGTCCTTGTCCTTGTTTGCTCGACCGCGCGACGTTGAATGCTTCTGAATTTCAGAGCATTTGCGAAGTTTATGGAAAGCATCCAAGTCTTTCATGGTAAGAGGTCGAATAATAAGACGCTCAGTCTCTAGCGGGGCTCGGTCTGAGGCGCTGGGAATTGGTCGCTCCGGCAGTGTGACTGAGTAACTGAACCATGGCGTCATACCGAGGTTCTGAAAATCTTGGGCGGTGACAAAAATGTCAACAGTGGGGAGAGCATGGCGCATAGGTGCCATTGTTTCCATAATGAAGCTGTGTTGGAGGTCGTACACGAGTAGTATAGTGTGTGCAGTGGTGGGATATAAATGGGGTATTTGGAGGAAATCTGGAAATTGGGGTAGAAGCTTTCTGGAATGACTAGCAGGAGGAATAAATAAGTGCCGAGGCCAGCTTTTTAAAACGATTGTCTCGTATGATGTAGATTTTGGTTTAGCGACGTTACATAGTAACACGGCAGAAATGAGCGGTGAGTTGTTCTCGCTTTGGGCAGGGTCTAATAACGCGAAAAAGCCGTTGGATGAAAGGTTTCCAGGGGTTCAGCGCAGGGATTGCGCGTCGGTTAACGCAAACATGTTCCTGTAGCTAGGGGTCTCACTGTGGATTGCTTCGTAAATAACAAAATACAACATGACTCCACTAGGATTGCGGTAATTGATTGTTTTGCACAGTGAGACATGCCCCAAAAGGTTACCTCCCAAAAGGCTACCTCCTGAAACCGTAGCAGACAGGCAAAAAAAAAAAAAAAGAAAGACTGCCGAGACTACAGTTTGTTTTGGGTCTGCATGCAAGGCGAGAAAACAACGCTAGTGTAGGACTCGGGCCCCTGACACGGACAACGGGGACTGGCTCTGGAGTGTTTTCTTTGCTACTTTGCTACTGTACTGTACTGTAGGGGGACAAGGTTTAGTCCCAGGGCATTTCTGGGTGACAGCGTTGCAGCTGTTGGTTGTAATGGGCGTCGGGTGACGCCTATCTTTACTGCAAACTGCTCAAAGATAGGACGGAATACAGTGCCGTCCGTGGGTATTCAATTTGTATACTGAGGCGTCGATCACGATGGTCCGGGAGGCGCCGTGTCTCACTTTGACTGTGAAAGACACAAAGCTCATTGGTCGCATGAATCAGCTGATGTCAAAGCACTGTATTCCGAGCAAACTCAAGATATGAATTGCCTCATTATCACTTATCGCTTAATGATACCTAAAAGACCGTGGGTTGCGCTGCACTGTCTTTTCTCTTTCTTGAGAAAACAACATGTTATAGATCACATTACATATAAAAGCACTGTAGTATGAGATCCACAAGACATGAATGATCGTCAAAGTATTCCTTGTGCGTTTCACTCGGGAAAATTGCATCCGTTCAAGAATTACTTACTTTTTCGTAAAGGGGTTTTTGTAAGATCGCATTTCTACCGTCTTAGGTTTGCGTGAACCGCATCAATATTGTAATCAACAAACACCGACGCTCTATCTCCTCAATGTCTTGGAAATAACACAAAACAACAAATGCCCAAGCTTTCGGCAACGTAGGGCTGACCATGCACAACCCATTCTACGAAACACAATCCAATTCGTATCGACTCTACCCGAGCAACAGCCTTTAAAGCCGTCGGCTCCGCAGAACCCTAGCCTCAAACCTCCACAACACGGTTACAACACGGTGCGGCCCCTGTCACATCATCCCGTCGAACCCAACGCCAACCCAACGCCAACCTAAGGGGGAAGGCTAGGTAACACCCGCCCCTAGAAGATTCCAGTTAAAAAAAACACGCGCATTGACGAACTGGCTAGGACTGTGCCGCTTTCCCCGTGCAAGCCCAGCCTTTCTGGAGCCTTTCTGGAGCCTTTCCCAATATCACGGTACCGGTAAGCTAAGACCTATAGGGTTTAGTCAACTGTAACGTCGTAAAATGATTGGGTTGTGAGATGGCAGGATGATGAGTGGGGGTTTATTTAATATACCGAGCGAGATATCGCAGAATAATTCGTTGTTTATTAGAGAACATGTCGCATAGTCTTGTCACACCGCAGTTGCACGATTCAGAGACAACTATTCTCTACGCAACTCTGTCATGTATCAAGGTAACGTCTCATTATAACATATCCACTATACATCCCAGAACCAACAACCTTGGAACCAACACATTAAACAAAAGGCAACTCCTGTCGGTTCGACGAAGAATCGCAACCCGCAAATCGCCACCAGTCCTGATGTGTACGAACAAATAACCATCTAATAGCAACCAATGCAATCCAAGGAATAGGAGGGAAATGCGCCCAAATACCACCTTCGTAATTCCTATCGTGAAGAACAAGAGCCAACGGCAAAAGCTCATTACGATGAGACGCTTTCTTCATGGCGTTAGATCCTATCTCGGCCCCTGTTTTCTCGAACCACGCTCCCCAGTCGCATTTGTCGGCGTACTTTTCGAGTCCGACAAGGGTATCGATTTCGTTCTCCAGATGTGTTCTGAGAACAGGCATGAATGAGTCGATTATTCCTCGCAGTTTCTCACCGTCGAGATCCTCCTCTTCTTTGCGCACCTTTTCAATGTAGGTTGTGAAGCGCTCTAGTCCTTCGTGGAATAATCGGTGTTCGTCGATGTTGGCGTCCATTAGACCTGGTACGCCTGTGATTCTGTTGATTTCGGGAAAGATCTTTGCTTCTTCGACATCATGATGTTCCTGTATTTCTTGGCTCCAAGCCCATGCGAAGTTTGCAAAGTCCACCTTGTCCTTTTGTGTGCCCTTTTCAGTGACATTGGCGGCTTGGAGATAGATTGCGTTTACGCCTCGAATGAAAAGGTTATGGACGACAGCCATACCTGCAGCGCATTTTCGAGCACCTTCAGCTCGCTTGTCTTGCTGTATATCAGTTTGCGTGGTCAGCAATGGCATCTTTATGCTTTTGATGATTTTTTGGTTTATTGTACCGAGTCACCTGCTCTGGCTGCACTGATGAGTTTAAACGGGCCATCAACCCACGGCTTGGAAGGGGCTTCCATTTTTATAAGCCACTCAAGATGATACGCAAGAATGAGACAGAAGCTTGATAGAAATGGGCAACGTATGGTTTATGTGCCAAATGGATCTCTCATTTTATAGTGGTGGTAATTATTAACTTATTAGTGCTGACGTTGGATGTTGCCGTTAATCCGTGTCCGTAGGGCGACCAACCACAGATTTGGCATTGCATTTAATATGCCTGTTCTTAGGGCCCTTCTGGTGTCCTACATGGTGGCAGGGAGAAAAAACAGTAATAATAGAACAATAGCAGTCATGAAAGACGGCGTTTATGTTGACTGTGAGGGCGGCTTGGATTGCAGAAATTAATTTATACACGCTTGGGACGCTACGTGATTGGGCATGATCTCACGAAAGCCTCATGGTCCAAGCCCCGCTGACTCAGATTGAATGGAGAGCAGCTCATAGGCCACTGCTTATCTTGGCGCGCTTATCGAACCAATTCCCTCTTTCCAAGTGTAATCCCTGCTGACTAGATGCTCAGACCAACCTCTAAGCTCCAGCTGGTATAATGAGGTCAATGATTTGACCAAGAGGTAGTCAAAGCGCAACAATTTAAGCGACGTAGAGGAAACAGTAATAAACTGACATATATAGTCCATACTGTATACTGATAGCATTTCCCTATATGAGAAATTCACTTTGATCTTTGACATGTCATGCAAGAGAGAAAGTTCAGGCTTTAGAAAAAAAAAACAAAAAAAAACCATAATTTTCTTTTGTGTGTGTAGGGTAGGTATATCGCATTTGTTTCATGCCATTGCTTTACCTGGCTTGGAGAATGCTCTCTCTTGTCTGGAATGTGAGTAAAGGACCCTTAAAATTTTAAGCTTAAGCTCAATTTAATTCTTTGTAACAAGAATCCTAGACTCAGTTTGTGACGGCTTATATGCTTTTACGATTTCCTGCCCAAAGTCTTGAGCATCATGTCGAGAAACAGGGCGGAATTTTATCACGTGTTGGCGCGTTGTTTGCCTCGGCTCCCCTTTGACCCTGGGTGATATTACATAACATAACCTTGATCAAAGCAGCACAGACATCGAACGTTGATAGCAATCAATCATGCCAAGTGATGGCAACAGCACTACCGAATAATCTACTCTGAGCTTTTGACTGATTCCGCCCAGCCTCCTCAACTTGACAAGTCAGTCTTTAGTGCAGCCGCCGTTGAATGTCACAAGCAATACCGTATTAATTGAATAAATTGGCCACGCCCTGTGGATACCGCTAGCTGC
>PVPY01002094.1:0-11632 GCA_002982035.1 Fusarium algeriense | reverse complement strand
ATGTGCGTGTATGAGATCCCGACATTTCCCGCCACTCGGCATCCATTTTTGCTTATGAAATTGAGTCATATCGCAATGTCATCATGATATCCATATCGCTAGGATCTGGCGAAATTGCTCTTCTCATAACTCGACTATAAACAGTTCCTAAATACATGTACACAGATATATATCGTACGATTGTATAACACTTCAATCTATCCCGAATTCTGCAGCTCATGGTCCCCACACTGGAACCTGGCCATGCAGGAGGCGTCAAGCCGTCTCTAACGAACTACGCGTTCCCTGAATTCGTCTTTTGCTTTGTTTGCCTTAATCAGATATTTGACACAGTAGTTACGAGACTCTTTTACAACGCGAGTCGGTCTTTCGCATTGCAGGTTGGACTGCGCCTCATATCTCTCGTCGCATTGTTCAAACTCGCCCTTTGTGGTACAGCCGCGTCTGTAAGCGTTGAAGATTTGGTTGCACATGGTGCTGGTTGTGAATATCTGTAGGTGCGCACTATATCAGCTTTTGATACTAGTTGCTGAGGTTGAGTGTCATCACATACACTGTAGGACGGAAGAATCTGTGATCAGTAACAAGACACGGAGTTTCAACAACCGGTTTGGAGAAGGTATGGAATACTTTGAATAAAGGTATTAGAAAGTTGGAAGAAATGCTTTGCGGTTTCTGATGAGATTCGATTGAGGTTTGTGATACTTATAGTACTTTGGAAAGTACCATGTTCCTTCTGGGGTCCTAACACCATGGTCCATGACGCTTCAAGGGATATGATGATTCGGTTATATTTTTAGATTGATCAAACAACCGCCGGTAGCAACTCTTATGAAATATCTGTACGCGCGGGGACAATACAACCAACAAGGCCAGAAAGTTTCTTGTCAACACCACGCCTCTTCCTTCAACAATTTTCATCGATACAATTTTCAACATGTCTGATACTGTCTCAAAGAAAGTCAACTGATGAGGGACTGCAAGCCATAAGAATATACTTTAGGCAGCTAACACAGGTAATTAGAATACGATATTTTTTTCCACAATATAAGCTTCTACCTAAAAGCTTCCATAATAACCATTAAATCTTATATTATAATAAAGCCCTTAAGGCTTAGCTGTAAGAAGAGACCAAAAAGAGGTATAAATCTACCTTAAGTTTCTCTCTTAAGAAACCACTACAACACAAAATAAAGACAAAACATAAGATAGTAGCTACTCTAATCTACTAAACCGTTATTAGTAACAACTATATAAGCTTAAAAGCTTAAGTATACATCTACAGTCACCCTATTATCTCCAATAACCTCTACTATTATATTAAATGCAATATATAAGAGAAATATAGCTATAAATACCTCAAACTAATTATTAAAGCTATTAATAAAATGTATTATACTTCCATTAAGATTAAAGGTAAAAATTGCATCTAGATTGCCCTCTTTAGTTGCAATGCATTCTATATAGCTACAGACGACCTAGATGCTATAAACCTTAAGAACTTTACTTACATTAAAGCTAAGGAAATAAAGAAGCTACTATATAGAATAACTAAAAAGGTTAAAGAAGATAAAGAGGAGGATAAAGAGGCTAAGGCGGTTACGGCAGCCGTAGCAGCCCTAAAGGAAAATATCGACTGGTTGCTAGACGTCGTAGCGTTAGGGAAAGCCCTGAAAGCCGAGACAGAGCTGCAGTAGTACGGTAACTGGAAAAGTCGATGATTAGAGTTATCGAATGACTCCAAGAAGGATCATGTGCGTGCTGTGGCGGAAAATTTAAACTGTCGAAGGTTTTGTTGAGTGAGGGATCCGGGCTGGCTGGTGGCATCAGGGAACCGGCCAGAAGCTTCAATAGCTGAGAAGAAAGGAAAACTCAGAATAAACTAAGTTCAGGTCAAATTCACAAGATTGATCACACGATAATGCTAAACACGATAGCAAAGAAAGTCAACATTGTGCCCAAGTCAGAGATTGAGGTCCTCAACCAAGAAATCGACGATGAGGAAGCGCTATATCGCATTCGGGCCGGCGATTGAGTACATTATGTTACAATTCCTGGCCATGAGAGTCCCGATCGCCTTTTCAACCAAGACACACTCTGTAGGCCATATCTTCTCTTGCCCGAATTTCCACCATTCCCAGACACAGACTGGACAAAGATGCGGCTTTATAGGGGCACAGACGGCAGCGTTCAACCGGATATTTCTTTTGAGCCGCTGGACGAGATTGAATGCACCTGGCATCCACGATCTATCGATATCCTTTCGTTGAAACGGATCAAGTATCACAAACAGCGGATTCGAGAAGTCGAATTTGAGGGGAAGACCGCAATTTCAAAAATTGCTGTCCTGCAGTGGCTCATGCCACAAGTTGAGCACGAAACCAGGATGTATGAAGCCTTGGCCAGGTTGCAAAGCGCCGATGAGGTTAAAATGACTCCCGAAGTCCTAGGACACCTCGTTGAAGGAGGTAGAAATATCGGGTTTCTCTTGGAAAAGATCGAAGGCGATTATGCGAAACTGGCTGATCTGCCAAAATGCGAAGCGGCTTTGCGCAAAATTGCACAAGCTGGGTTATGTCCATGAAGATGCCAATCGCTACAACTTTATTGTCGAGCGATCCACTGGGAACGTCAAAATGATTGATTTTGAGCATGCTGAGCAATACGATGAGAAGAAAGCGAAGGATGAGATAGAGGAACTGACATCTGAATTGACAGATGAGTCAGGACGAGGCGCACCAGTCACTTTCATATATCGTTAGCAATGGAAACCATGTCGGGAACCTAGCCCTGTCCTGCTTCCTCATTATCCCTGAATAACTCTTGTGCCCAGTAGCAGTGTTGAGCGTGGGCTAACAACCCATCGCGTGAGTATAACCTCGTTGTCATTGCAAAAAGGGGTCGTTCCGGTCTTGTGTGAGGGAGACACAATCGTGCAATAACAGTTGATGGTAAAGATCCATACTTGTAATAGTGATACGTGGCCCGACATCCCCTGCAAAGCTGCCCCCAGTCCGCTCTTGAGTCTGTAATGTATGGCGCGCGTAGACTCGACACGCCAGCGAATGGATCATTGCCAATATTAGCCTTTTCCGGTAGTTTTGACATGTCGCATCCCGGTGTCTCCAGTGGCACGTCGCGATAGTGCTTAAATTCAATCACTTCTTTGAACGTTGCCGGTGGAGGCAATAACTCAGCCAAACTTTCGGGGGAGGCGTGGACTTCGAAGTATAGGAACGCTCCGAATTCTGAGCAGGAAACGCAGGAATAGGTCCGGAGTGTGCGATATACCACTGAAGCTGGGTAATAACCAACGAGGTTTGTCTTTATCAACGCGGTTGGAACTTGCGGTGCGTGCTGTATCGCCAGCTGATATGGCAGAAGACTTTCAATAACTTTCTTGCCCCTCAAGCAGACACGCGAGACACGTGAAAGTAACTGAAAATCGAGGAGGTCAAGTATGATAAGGAGTAGCTCCGCGGATAGAGTGTCGAGCAGGCCTAAGGATGATACAGGGCGCTCTCGGTGAATTGTTTACGACTTTGCAGGATTAATGTCGTGAATCACCTTGCCGAGATTAAGCTCAATATCGCAGGTGAGCAGCGAAATGATAGAATCATCAGAACGGGTCTCCATGCTTATTGTGTACAGGTTCTGGGTGGAGTGAAAGGATTATATGGATCTAGGTTGATGGTGGATGATAGTATGGCTAGAATACTCTGGTCAACAAACAGGATACTTAACGCGTGACGCGTTGAAGGGGATTACATAATGAGGATGGCCCCATACTGTGTGAATATCCACCCCCCTTACAACCAGATCATCCTTATAACATATTATACGTATAGAACTATTATACAACTTAATGCTACAGTCCTACTAAAAAATAAGTAATTTTATTACTTGCTAACTCTGTTTATTACTATTATTATTGTAAAATATAGCCAGATTCATTTTCTATATGCTATCTCCTGTCATTCCCCACTTCCCGGCAAATCGTGGGCACTATTGTGAATATCCTCGGCTAAGACATTTAGCTAACCAGGGCTGACTCAGACCTTGATATAAGTGTCCCTAGAAGACGGAGCCTGTCCTAGACAATCATTCTACTGTAATGGCTGATTTTTCGTGCTATGACGGGGTAAGCCCAGAGTGGCTTGTCCTCGAACAGTCCCTCCCATCGACATCAACACTAGAATTGTCAGTATCGGAGATGAAAAAATTGGCAAACGACGAAAGAGAAGCCATTGCAAAAAGGTCTATGATCAAACTCGCTCCTCAACTACAGATAAAGAACCACGACATTCCTTCTCGCGATGGGACTACCATACCTGCACGGAGTTACCGACCAGTCACTGCGTCAAAGGACACTCTACTCCCGTTATACATCCACTTCCAGGGCGGCGGATTCATGTTCGGCACGCTGGACGCTGAAGACGCGATATGTGCACGTATAGCGATCGGGGCAAACGTGGCAGTTCTGAATGTCGATTATAGACATACTCCTGAGTATACGTTTCCGACGCAGTGGAATGATGCTGAAGATGCCTTTGAGTGGGCCCATGATAACATGGATATACTACACTGTGACCCTTACAAGGCCATTATTGGAGGAATATCGGCTGGTGCTTGGATCGCTGCATCTTTCACATTGCAAAAACATCTCAGTCGGGCGACCAACACAAGACCTCCTATCGCAGGTCAAGTCCTCATGATACCATGTTTGGCACATGTTGACTGCTACGAACCTCAGATGAAAAAGATGAAGCATGAATCTATCTCATCTTATAAGACGAATGAGTTAGCACCGATGTTGACTGTGACGGAACTGCGCTGGTTCACGGAGATGCTGAAGATTAAGAACCCGGATGTCAATGATCTGAAGATCAACCCAGGGAATGCAACGCCAGAACAAGTCAAAGGCATGCCTCCAACTGTACTTGGCATAACTGGCCTGGATCCACTTAGAGATGAGGCGCTTTCATACGGAAAGATGTTGACAGAAGTTGGGTGAGTAGTTTACGTCCTCGGAGTGGCTTGACTGACGTGATAGTGTCCCTACCGACATAAATTTATTCATCGGACTGCCTCACGGGTTTCGAGCATACGAAGAGAGGCTATCGGCATCAGCTCGGTGGGATAAGGTCGTAGAGGATGGTATTGGCTGGGTTCTATCGAGACCCTCTGCATGTAGCGAGTTTCATGTTAAGATATAAAAGTTAGACGAGTCATTGAAGCTATGCAGATTTCGCTTCGGACAATGAATTGAGTTGGCCGTTGTCACGCCAAAGAATCAAAGTCAAATTGTGTCTACTGTGATTGGCTGTTTTACTTACTACGCCAATACCTAGACAGGCCACCAGAGCTCGTCTGGCCCATATCCGGACAAAGATAGCCATAAACTCAATTGAACCTTGTACACATTCACGGATGTGGATATATAGTTATGTGGCTGAAGCCATTGTAACTCTATTGTTGTACCTTTACGCCAGCATACATCATCTATAAGCCGCTATTCAGATACTAACAAATACACGTCAATTAACACAGAAAGCGATAGACCTTTTTCCAAGTGGGCCAGCCATGTCGTTCTTCCCGCTCTTGCTCAGCCATAACATGCACACGGAAATACCTCCGCCCCGTGACGACATCCATATCAGGTAGACGTACGATCTGCGTACGATACCAGAGTTTATGACATGTGTAAAATAACAAGATGATAGGAATCGCCAGAACTTTCAGGAAGAAGTTCTGGGTTAGTCCAGATGCGCTTCTATCGATATTGGGCTCAGAAACAGGCGAAACGGCGATCCAAATCTGAGAGGCCAAGACAAGGACGTAACCCACAAAAGCAAACCATGCTCCTGGGACACCAACGTGCGACTTGAACGGTAGATGTTCAAGGGTATTTGCGTTGTAATACCAAGCCTTCCGAAACCGGATATAACACAAACAAATACTTCCCCACGTAAATATAGTGCTCAGTGCACTGATGGAGAGAAGCCAATTGAAGATGCCGTCGTGAAAGCTGACGTCTGCGAGGAACGCGAGAAGGCCGATGCAGGATGCGAAGAGAATTGCCATGAGCGGACGGCCTTGTCTATCCACGTAGGCAAAGATTTGGGGTGCGTGCGATTGCTCAGCCAGAGCAGCTAATGTTCTAGACGATCCAAAAACAGCTGAATTCCCGACACTTATCACAGCGACGAGGATGATTGCATTCATGATGCTCGGGAGGAGGGAAGTTCCAGCCTTCTCTATCGCAATGACGAAGGGACTTGCTGTAGCATCAGCGACGTTATCACCTCCGACGAGGCGTTTATCATCTGAAGGGACTAATAACCCAACTAACAAGAGCGCAACAATGTAAAATATCGTAATACGCCAAAAGACCTGCTTAATTGCCGTCGGTAGAGATTTTCTGGGATTGGCTGTCTCGGCAGCGGCGAGACCGATGAGCTCTGTGCCTGTGAATGAAAATGCAGATGTAACTAGAACACTGCAAAAGCCCTTGAAGCCGTTGTTGAAGGGGCCTGGGTTACGCCAGTACATGCCGCCTATGTAACCGCTCTCGGGTTCCCCGCCGACATTTATGACGATGGCGAGGAGGCTAGACTGTTAGTATTGTGACGAAAAGATGGAGAATTGACGTACATGAAGCCAACGATGGCAGTGATTTTGATAAGAGAAAAGATAAACTCAGCTTCGCCATATGTCTTGACGCTAAAGAGGTTGATAACAACAATTGAGACGAGAAATATGGCGACGAATATGGATTTGGTGAGATCTGGGTTCCAGTACCCTATTGTAAAAGCCCCTGCGATTATTTCAAGTGGCAGAATGAATAACCATTGTAAGCAGTAACTATAATTGTCAGTCAAAGCATACCGGAGATTTCGGGATCAGCTTACTTCCAACCCATGGCGAATCCCCAAGAAGGATCCAGAAATCTTGTCGAAAACGCCGAAAACGAACCAGCAATGGGAAACATGACACATAACTCTCCAAGACACTGCATCGTACAATACTGCATCGCTCCAAGCAGTAAATACGATATTAACAAGCTTGCTGGTCCGCCTCTATAAAGCGATGCACCTGACGCGACAAACAATCCAGTCCCTGCAAAAGCATTAGCGCTGATAACCGAGGTATGCCGAGATAACTGAGCTTACCAATCGCACCACCGAAAGCAATCATTTGAAGATGCCGACCTTTTAATTCTCTTGCAAGTGCTGTATTCGCAGTTTTTGCATTGGCGGCGCGTAAGTCGTAGAACCGCTCTGGCGCGTCGGTGGGATGATAGCCTGGAAGTGGATCTGCGCGGCGAAAGCTATCGAGCCATGATGTCCGTGGTTTATGGGCGTGTATGCTCCATGAGGAGCCCATTTCTATATTGAGGTTTTGCATCGTTTGGGCATCGCTGGGATCTTTCATTGTTGGTTGGCGGAGGAAAACAAGGATAAAATTGCAAATGGAGATTTATGGATGGGGAAAGGGGGAAGTTGGGGTAGCGAATGACGTTGCGATGAATTAATTGGTTTGTTTTCTGGTGATGTCGATCATTTGTTACCATGGAGAAAAAAATCTTCACGATGGTGTTCTGGAAGGTTTCTAGAAGGACTTTTTGTGTATGCGCGGTTTATGGCGGGTGCAGATTATTGGGGATGGGGGGACCAATGATGCGTTACCAAGATGCCAAAAGAGGACTAACAGGAGACATTAATGCGTTTGCTTGTGAAGATGATTCGCGAGGAGAGTTTTATGCGGCGCAGTACGAGAAATAAATTGAAAGAAGACAAATAAATGCATCGAGGAGAAAAGAATGGAAGTGGAGGAAGAGCAACGTTTCACTTTCTGACAAGCGATTGACCAGCGAGTTTCCACTTGGTTCGTGCGCTGATCGTGGTGGTGGGTTTTCTCGTTATTGCCTCACTTCTGTGACTCTGGCAATGCAATCAGAGTCTCATGCCATTCTATACTCGGAAGGTAATAAGAGTCTAAGAAGATAAATCATCTGTTCTGCCCATGGGGAAGAGAAACTGGCCATATCCACACTGGGTCCGGGGATGGTCCTCGTCCCTGAAGCTATCGTGGTGGGCTATTACGTACAATAAACGGTCGCTTACATGAGGGGTTCATGTAATCAGATGAAAGACAAGTATCACACAAATGCAACAAAGTAAATCGTAAATTGTCATATCCTAGTATACAAATTATTCCTAGACACTAAAACATCGCATTCTTAATTATTCCTCGCCGCTTGCGCTCGCTGGACCTGTCTAGACCCGCCCGCAATTACAGCAGTCGGCGGTTGTCGATACGCAAACTCATCACGAATATCCATCGATCCCTGAAGTTGATCCCGCGTAATAAGCGAGTCGTGACTCTGCGTCGGACTAACAGGTCGTTCACCCGACTTGCGCAAGTCTTCATCTTTAGAGATTGAATCGCTCGTCTCATGCGACTTTGCCCAGATCCCCTCTGTAGTACGAACAGCTTGTCCCTCCATCTCATCCTCCCATTGACTATGTCCCGCCGTGCGCGTAAGTTTTGTAGGTTGTGATTGAGAGCGCGAGTTGGAGTAGCCAGAGTAACTGTTTGACTCTTTAAACTTCTTGCGCTTGACACCGCTGTCACGAAGGAATGATCCCAGCGCGACAATGTTGCCGACGGCTGTAGCGGCGAGAATCTCAATCGATGCCCACATTGTACGAACGACCTGACTCCCATGCGCTTCAATAATACGCGGGATGCGATATAATGTAATCCCTACAGTAAGGAGACCGAAGCTAAAGAGCATAATGAGAAGAACCTTGCGCTTTGTAGCGATTTGTGTAGAGAGGATGATGGGAATGGGAAAGGCGATGAGGACAAGGTCGGTGAAGGCGTTGCAGGCGCCCATGGTGAGCATCTGCACGAAACCTTGGCGGCATTGAGGGCCAGGATCAGGTGTGACCTGCCAGTAGTGAGGGAAGGGTTGGCATTCTGCGAGGTCGCTTATGAGGACGGCGAGGAATGTTACGCCAAGGGTTATGCGCATGGCGTGGATCATTATACGATGGGATCTGCGTCGTGTTGCGCCAGCGAGACGTTCAAAGAATTCGAGGGTAGTAAGTTTAAGGATCCAAAGGCTGACGTCTGTTAGCAATGTCATCTCATAAATCGATGGTCTGTACTTACATGGAAGCGTAGAATACTCGACTAGCGAGCACCATCTTACTCCCGACTATTCTCTTATCGATATCCTCCGAACTCAACTTCAATCCATCCAAATTGACATTATTCGTTCCATTCTTGAGGATAAAATGAACACAAACAGCCCTGACAATGAGTGGTACAAGCGCAGCAGCAACAATCTTATCCTCCTTGAGTAGCTTCTCGACTCGTACGTATCGACCCGCCATTCGCGTCAGGATGATGGCCACGCAGAAAACCGTAATCCACCATGATACAAGCAGCGTCGGCTTATCCTCGAAAAACTGGCGCGCATCGGGGGCATCCGAGTATAGCGACATGGCGACGAAGGGCTCGGCGCCCTGATAAAGTACAGTAAACCAGTGATTAATGAACCAAAGGCAAAAGCAAAAGCAAAGACGAGGGGAATGCGGGACATTAATGAACGAGCGAGCGAACATATCATGCAACAAGGGGTTAATTCGCCGCCCCTGGTCAACTTTATCAGGGCCTAGACACAAACTGGGCGGCGCAGTGGCAGACGTTGGTGATGGCGCACGTCAATCAATGGTGAGCAAGCCGAGTTCGACGCCAGGGGCATTGCAGCCACTAACAGCCTCCCATCATCGGTGAACTGTTGACCAAAAGCATAATTGGCTAGCGGATGCATCCAATAGCGACACTCCAAAGCATCACATATGAAACTGTTACCGATAGCACGGACAAATCCATGTCGCTTAATCGTATCACTATTCAGCGAAACCGGTGGCGTTATGCCCGAGTGTACGGATACATTTCAATTGTCAATTGCTGCACGTCGCCAAGAATTGAAGAGCAATTGCGAAAATCGGCCGTGCGAAAAGGAATGCGGTTTGGCGTTATGGGCCGAACACACGGGGACTTGCCCTTTTAGAAACTTGCTAAAGATTGTGGCGGCAGGGGAAGAGGGCAAATGGTCTTATTTGCTGATAAGCACGCAAAAACTGATTTGCGTCTTTGAATCTGAGTCAGCGCAACTTGGGCGAATAACACCGAGTTGCAGTGCGCTATAATTTCTTTCCCCCCTGATAGCGATCAATTACCCGCGGCCAATAATTGCTGATGTTGGTTCTGTGCTGACACGTGGGAATTGCGCCTAATCACAAGCTCAAGATCCAGTCCCGTTCGGCCCCAGAAGATTTTAAGCACAGAGATCAGCCACGTCTTTCATCAATTTTAATTTTTTTTTAAAGTCGCGGCTATCTCTCGCTTGAAAGAATCTGGGGTAAATCAGACCTTTTGTCTTTACAAACGGGTTCAAAAGTCTGGGGAAAAACGTGGTGTTCGCCGTAGGGCCAGCCAAAGAAAAGACTTGTCGTTACATAAAGGAGACGTAACAGTTTGAGACTGGCCATTTCTAGTGAGTAACCCCCCTGTGACGTGGGTGGAGTTTGTGGATGTGCCCCTGCGTCCACCCCTCAACTTTCTCGGCCATTTATCTCACGCCAACTCGGATCATTCGGTTCTGCACTTCGCTGGGAATTACCTAGACTACAATTGCACCGAAACTATCTTTTTATTAAACCTCAACCGCTCCGTTCTCGAAGACTCTTCTTGTCTTCTTTTTTTGTTTTTTACCAAGTCGTTCTAAGCGCATCAATAGCTTCAGACTAGAAGAAGTGGTGTCATATGCCCCCCAAGCCACAACTAAAATTCACACCTTTACAGTTTCGACCTTCACCGACCCATTATCAATCAATTAATACGTACACCGGTTAATTCACCCGGATATACTTATCCCGTCTCGTTGTCGTAATTGAAACCCTCCATCGTCAAATTACCAATCCACTGGGTTTCACTGACATCCCCCCGTCTTGGCGCTCACCCGAAATAGCGTGAGCCTAATGCTTAAAGTGGTCGATCCTCCGCGTGTCAAGCTTCTAGAGCCTGCGACCGCGCGCTATTGCCATTTAGTGAAACAGAAACGGCAGCTGGGCTTCATCAAGGTTCAGCTGTCAACTAGTTGCGTCGACTATCCGGATCTAGAATTCTACTCGTCTTAGTCTGTTAATTCCGCGGTTTAAGGGGATCTTTGTGATGTCGGCTCTTGGAACAGATTTGGTGATGGTGCGTCAACACCCGCAAGAGGGTTCCGTGTCGAAGGGTTGCTGTCAATTGTGCGGAATTGAATGGTGTGATGCATTATCTTGGTGATGCATATACTGATTGAGATAGTTCCTGCGATTGCGTTACCTTGTTCGGCATTCACCAATCGCCAAGCCTGAAGTTCATTTCCGTCCGTAGCTAATAAAGCTTGTCAATTTCATAATATTTCTCACAAGTCATAGCAAAATAATAAAAAGAATAGGTTGACTTGGCAAAAACATACAACAGTGAGGATTCCCCAGTCGTCACCGACCTGAGTACTAATTCACCGCTTCTCGGCTTGACGATGGGAGAGCAGACGGGATCCCGTATT
>PVPY01002093.1:0-10464 GCA_002982035.1 Fusarium algeriense | reverse complement strand
ATACTACTTTATTCTTCTTACTTACTTTAGCCCCTTAATATTAAGTACTTTAGGCTATTAAAAAAGGTATATAATTAAGAAATAAAATAACTAATTAAAAGGTCTATAACCTATATTTCTAAGACTAAGTTCTTCCTAGCCTTTTATATTACTTTTTAAGTTATAATAATTAAAGAAAACATTAAGGAAGGTTTTAAAGGAATTAGCCTTATCCTATCCTAGCTGCGCGGCAGATTCAGCTCTGAATCCAATGGCTTTCCCATAGTAAAAAAAAAAGGCGCTAATGAAATGGCGACCTGAATCCATTGCACCCCAACGGATTCAGGTCACCCATAAGTTTTCGTCGCTAAAATGCATTTCAAGTACATGCATCGATTCATTACATTGAGGGAAGCTTATATCTGGCTTGCCAGCCTAAGAACTATTAAGACGCGATTGATCATCAATCGGCCGGCAAATTGAGGTCACTTTGCTTAAATTTTGATGATGAATGCTGGGCCGAGCTGCTAATTGGTCGAAGATAACCCCAGCCCCACACATGAGGTTAGCTAGCGCCGACATGGGGTTAGCAAAATACAGATAAAAGGCAACGTCAATCAGCAGAGAAAAACAATAAGACTGCTTCTCTCTTTACTTTTAATCACCAAGATCAAAGAAGCGATATCAAACTGCGATGGAGTATATGATACAGCTCAATCAGACTATTCCAGCTGCGCGGCAGATTCAGCTCTGAATCCATTTGAAAACCCATAGTTGTCACAGCGCAAGACCAGACTTGCCTACCCTATTCCTGTATTCTCTTTGCAGTCTACCCAGCCGATGTATTTAGAGTTTATCGCTTGCAGGGATTACTCTTTCCCCCAATCAAAAATCATAAAATTAATACAGCTAGATAAAGACGAATACAAAGACGAGAATAATGGCTAAAGTCTGGTAAAATAGGTTACCATACCATATCACACATAGGAAATACCAGTTGCTTGCTTAGTGGCCCCCCCTCGGCTCGAGCCAACTGGTAAAAGTCTAAAACCATACCTATAGTCTACGCTCACCATGCATATTTAGCATATAAAAGTGCCACCAGTTGATTTTTTGTCACGAAAAGCGTACGTAGAAAGGCAACTTAAGTGCAGACAACACATGCGTTGGGATTCCTTACCTGAGCAGCAATGCCCTGCAGTAGATGATTTGTAAGGAAAAAGAAATACTAAAGCTTTCCGTCGTGAATTACAAAGAAAAAACAAGTCGAAACATTATCACATATATAAAATAGGTTTAAATGCCAATATATCCAGACTAACACTCCATCCAACATTATTTCCTATAACACCAAGACCCTCATCTTCTTTAACAGTAAAATGAAGACTATTCTAGTTATCGGAGCCACTGGGGCTCAAGGCGGCGCTATCGTTCGCTACCTTTCATCCATCGGACAGTACCAAATTACGGCTTTCACGCGCAGTGCGTCATCATCTCATGCAATGAAGCTTACTGAATCGCCCAATGTCAAACTTGCTATCAGCAGCGCCTCAAGCGGTTATGATACCGATGCGTTTCTGTCCACTGCATCGAATACAGACTACGTCCTAGTAAACACGGACGGCTTCACACTCGGCGAGCAGGCTGAGACTTATTGGGGCATTCGATTATTTGAACTCGCTGCTAGGGCCGGAGTCAAGCACTTCATTTACAGTGGTCTGGATTCCGTGGGCCCCAAGTCGAACTATGATCCCGATCTCTACTGTGGTCACTACCAAGGAAAAGCCAGAGTCCAAGGTTCATCGACATCTATCCTCCCTGATACTATTTTGTAGGCCTTTTTCACGTACTGAAATTTTCTCTTAGACTAGATTCATACACAGAAACATGTAAACATGCGCTAGACCATTATTAGGTCAGGTCCATACATAGAACTCCTCTCTACAGTATTATCCCCTGCCAATGAGGATAGGTCGCTCATCTTCCAATTCCCTCTCGACGACGGTTCGATTCCATTCATTCACCTTAAAGACTTCGGCAAATATATTAACTAGGCCCTAAAGAACCCCGATAAATCCTCCTCATTGGACTTTAGCATTGCTACCGTACAAGCAACTGGCGACCAAGTTGCCAAAGCTTGTAAGGCGGTTACAGGAAGACCTTCTCAATTCATCAATATTCCAATTGAGGCTTGGAACTCTATGGCCTAGAAGAACCTCCCCCAAGGCCAAGACACCAAGATTGGATTTCAGTCTGTCAAGGACGACAACGCACTAACCATGACATACGGGGAGAATTTCGCCCACTAGTAGAATCTTTACAAGGCAAGCCCCAACACTAACACGGAACTGATTCAGAGAGATTTTGCCTTTATGGATAGAATTATTCTAGATCGTATCAAGAGCGTTGAGGAGTAGATGCGCAAGGTTGGCTACACTAGAGAAAGGCAAGACGTGCTAAAGCATGACACAAGTGTTTAACCAATCATATAAAGCGACTAAAGAGTCAATTACTATGGTTTCTTAAGTAACCAAAGCCTTCAAATGGCTAACTTCTCCGCCTCCTTAACCAAACCGCCGTCAGCCACGATAACCTTCCCCAATTGACTTATAAATATTATCTTATAGGTTTTATAGTCTTTTGTTATTTTATCTAATAATATATTTATTAAAAGGACAATCTTAGGAGATACATATAAGTAAATATTCATATTACTATTAGAAGTAACGCAGACCTTTATGGCTTTTATCTCCGCTTTTAATAGAAGATTTATTAACATTAAAGAGGATTAAAAGATTAAATCTATAATAGGTAGCATAAAACAATAATTAGGACTTATTAAGTCGGCTTTATATAAATAAAAGATTAATATAATAGACTAACTAGAATAAGAAAGGTAGAGCGCATATAGCGCAGGTTCAATAACTAAACACCAACAGGATACCACCTATAGACCTATGGCACTAGTGGTATAGTATCATAAGGAAGGCAATCTCGAGCACCTAGCCTAGACGGAAATGCTCACCACCAGCCTCCTCCTTCAACCTTTTGGGTGATATCTTGCGCGGACAGTCCTTCGATGTTGCACCTGAACTTTTGCTGACCCTTCGTGGCGAGGCAGTTGTACGACTTCTCAGTCCAAGGGGAACACCAGCCATATACTTTGTTATCCACTAACGACAAATTAGTAAATGCTCGTAAGTCAGACAACTAGGATATCGACACTTACAGCCAACCATCCACCACTTGTTATCCTCGCGAAACCGCTGATAAATAGCTACAAAGTATTAGTCTTTAGATACAGAGGTCAAATTGTGGCAATAGAGCTTACTGAAATGATAGACAGCGCTATCCGTAGTTCCAAAATTCATCTCAAGTTCTTCAATACCATTGACATCGCCATCGAGATAACATCCCTTGCCTTTGCAACGGAACCCGTCTTTCTTTCCACTGACATCGGGCATTTGCTCGAAAGTCCTTGTGCCAATCATTTTACCGCAGTCATTAGTACTTGCCGTATCATCCACAGCCTGCCAGACGGATATACCACCGACAGAACTAGTTGGTGACTGGAAGTAAAGATCGAAATTGGCAGCAACGAGAGGTGAAAGACCTGCCGCGGCGGCAATCATAGAGATTGAAAACTTCATTATGGTGGTTAATAAGGAGGGAATGGGAAAGTCAGATGTTGTGGTTTTTGGTTCTGGTGTGTTATGTTGAGTCTCTTGCTTGAAATTTAAGCTTGGGGAAGAGAGGCAACATAGCCTATTAAATACTATGTTTTACCGTAAGAACGTACAGGTCGGTAGGAGCTACGGACAATCTTGCTGTTCTAACTTCGTATCTGAATAGAGGCAGTGCTTTTGATATCATTATAAACCTATAAGCCTAAAATCTTATGTAGAGAATAATCCTTTGCTATGTGGTGGCCTGAGTAAGAAAACTGTGCCCCCTTTGAAGAGGGGGCGCAATAACTCATAATGGTGTAAAAACCGTAACCAAGCTCCACTGGAGCAAATCACATACATGATTAACTACTGGATAAAATTACTGGTACACAGTAAATACAGTGCTTTTTAGCTGACTTAGTCTTTTAGTCAGTTAGGGTATCTTAGTAAGAGTGACAAGAAGTTACGGTTTTTACATAGTTACGACTTATTATGCCACCTCTTGAGTATGGGTCGGCATTGCGCGGTAATCCCGATTTACTTAAATACTTGAAGTATTACTCGATGGTAGGCTTTGTTAGCGGGGTGGGATTACTTAGTGCTGATTTTTCTCTTGTAAATTTAGGTAATAGGCCTCTCTGATGGGGTAAAACTCCGACTGGTCCACATGAATTTTTAACTAACCCAATTATAGATCTGACAAAGAATAAAGAGCGTAAAAAGGCCGGTAAGGCTGAATCCATCTCATGAGTTCTTATAGTATGTCATGGTCGTGACTATGATCCACGGAGTCCGTATTCTGGGATATACATCCTCTCTGCATCCTCTGTTGTCACTGGCACGTGCGCTGGGGTTGGCCTTCTGACTACATCCATACATTTACAGAGCCCAACATTCCGCTGTTACAATCCCTTTCTGGATGGCCAACAGCCAGATCGCGCTTGACTTAGTGAAGCCTGAGTCAGCATGGCGGATTTTTTGGCTGATGATAACGACTAATGTTTCGAAGTATGCATTGGGAAACAGATTCACGTATTCGAGATGCTGTGTGTTTATAGCTAACTGAATCAGTATGTAAATATCTTCTCTCAGAAGATTCATGTTTGCCTGGTAGCTAGCTCGTCAGAAGGGTAACTGGCATATGGACAAGGGTCAGAACCGCTACATCCACTACACTTTGGACCAAGTAGAGTGGATGTACGATCTTTAGCCAATTACATATTGGATGTAACAAATATCGAAGCGGGGTGGAATGGATATACACACGTGGAATTATAGGTGGATAGATAAGGGGAGTTTTAAGGCTATTCACAGCCCCGTGAGTGCCTATATAGCCTCACTTTCATAGGTTAACACCAATTCTTCAGCTTGTTACTACTGTGATAAATCATTAAACTCGCTGGCACTATACTCGCCCTTCAATAGCAAGTCTGCCTCAGTAAGCGCTAGCTTGCTGTCGCTCAAAGCCCCACAACCTGGATCATGCTTACTTTCAAGGTATGACTTAAGCAATGGATCCATATCCTTGATAAGGCCAGCAAGGTGCCAGGAGCGTATGACCTGACATATGGAGATGATCTCAGCATTCAGGTTCGTACGCAACCCCGAGACCTGGTCGCTAGTCCGGCTGTGGTTCTAGGTATTATTCACAGGCGATTGAAGTCAAATCGGCTAAGAAATTGGATTTTTTCACAGAAAATTTGAGTCATATCGTTTGAGCCGTTGTCGTATTACTGATTGGTTGAAAATACCACCAGCCCCACACTTGGGGTTAGCTAGCGTCAGCTTGGGGTTAGCTTGGGGTTAGCAAGACGCAGAGAAAAGGGGACTTCAATCAATCAATAAAAACAATAAGACTACTAGTCTCTTCTCTTTCTATCACCGAGATCAAAGAGGCGATATTAAACTGCCATGGAAAATATCATACAGCTTAATCAAGACTATTAGATACTAATCTGCTGGCTATGTCAAGCAGCCGTTCGGCCGGGTCCGGGTATCGAGTCACATTTCCGACACGAGCATCAGCTCAAGGGCCAAGCGCTCAAGGATATCAAGGACTATTACGGCACCCTTGAACTAGCTGACCCGAAGCTTACTGCAGCACCCGAGGATAACGGACCGGCAATTGAACAGCTTGCTATTTCAGAGGGGTATAGCTGTCGCGCATGCCGATAGACATCATGAAAAAGGTGACTAGACATGGGCGTAGGGAGCTGACTAAAACTACTTTCCATACACTATACCCAGTCTTAAGGTCATTTAGATATTACAAAAACACTTTTTATCTTCATTCCTACTCTCGTTGTGACATTATCGCTTGTATTAGTTGTAAACCTCATCGTCGCTTCGCCAGCCCATAGCCAATCAGAATTTCGTGGTTAAAACTAGTCCTTCCACGAGCTAGCGCACTGCATACCCGCGCTAAGTCTGTTTAGGTCAAGTAATCTCCACATCTGTAACCTTAGGGGGGTTTACGGGTGTATTTGTGTAGTACTTTGTTTTGTTTTATCCCTACCAGTCCCAAACTTCTATTCTATACGTCCAAATAGCACCTGTTAAGCCTTCGAGTATGAATGAGTCACTTGGTTCTGAGCTCGAACGTAAGAGGCGCGGACGACCACGCCAATACGCTACTCCTTAGGATAAAACGAATGTGAATGTCGAATAAAGGCGAGCAAAGCGGCAGAAAGTAGCTTCTGACAAAAGGGCTGAGCAACATGCTTACTTCTACAATGCAGGTACTCTCTCCTTACCCCCTATTTCACTTTAAGTCGATAGTAGAGCCTCAGTCTAACGGTCTAATTATCGACTTAAGAGTGCCACTATACTATTAAAGATTGGACGCTATACTCCAGAACTCGATAGTCTAGATATCTTACATCTCCTTCCTCCGCCTACCCCTCCCCTAGAGCTATATTTGCTAGGAGAGTCCCTTTTAGGGAGTGATGAAGTTCTAGGAGTACCGTTACTGGTTTCGGGATATTCGGAAGGTAATATAGAAAACCTACCTCCAATGGCTGCAGTCGACACTATAGAAACCTCACCACCCGCTAATGCAGACCATAAATATCGAGTGAAACGTCTTAGACGTCAGCTGGTATAGCAGTTAGTTAAGTTTCAAGGATGTTGTACAGACTGTTACCGTTCAGCAAAGATCCAGCACGATCAGACCCAAAAGGAGCATATCGGCCTTGCTGCTTACCTGGAAAGCACTGCAGACATTTGTCCTGAGGTTCTGGGCTCTACTCGTATTGCATCTCTAGAAGATGACCTTTCTGGAAAGATGAGTAGCTCAGACCGGCGACGGGTTTATTGTGGCCTCAGCTCTGGAGGTCAGGCGCCTTATATCTGCTTGAATGAGGACGAACGAATCACGCACGTTGCTGGGGTTAGCTTTGACGTAGATAGCGTCACAGGATTTCCCAGTAACCTTGCTATCGCCAAGCAAGGAATCTGCTGGTCTCCTACCCAGATGCCTGTTTCAGACCTGCAGTCAGATCTCCACCTCTGCCCGAGACCGGTGCAGTACCTGGATATGGTGGGAAACCAACGCCGAGTCTACCGTCCTGTACATCAAATCCCGCATTACACTTTCGGTCGCCTCATCGGATTCGAAGATGTATTGCTATACTTGTTGTTCCCTAACTTATACCGGGAAGAGCAAAAGTCTAGTTAGCTCCGGGACGAAGATTTCCGCACATGGATGGACAGTATGCTGCTTCCTATCATTCACAACCATTATAGCAATTCCCATGTCCAACACTACCCCTCGAGCTATAATCACAGTAAGTACAACGCCACCGCTCGCGGCATTGAGACGCTTGCCCAAAGAGTGCATCTAGTTGCTCGAGAGCAATAGCTCAAGTATTACCTCCCGCCTGAGTCCTTGGGAGCTGTATGGGCTTCCATTTAGCATGCGGTTCAGGAACCAGGTTTCCGTTACTTCCGCGATATTACTGTGCTCCTATAAGCCAAGAACTTGAAGGTCTTAACGAAGGATATCACCTGGTTATAAACAATGGCACGATTCCGGAATTACTGGACCTATGCGATTGATAAAGAGTATGTTATAGCGGACTTCTATTTCGATATAGGAAAGGAGACCTGCCCTTAACAGGCATCTCGAGCTATATCAATTGGTGATGAAGGCGTATTGAATGGCGATATTAACAATTTGGCGTATACTCCAACTGGGACGCTTTTGTATAAGCATTATTATCTCCAATCGTACTTACATCTAGCGCAAAACAATATCGCCACCTAAGAAATTAAGAAGTAAATGTTCTATCCTTTTAGTATGCTCTATAACACTAAAAGCCTAACTATTAAGACGGGTTAGCAATCCTTAGGGTATAAAGCTAGACTTTTATATTCTTAGTTCTACCTTAGTATTAAAGAGGTTTTTGCAGTAAGGAACGTTTATCCGTTTACTAATACTGCAATCGAAACCCTTACGTTAGATAAAAAGTTATAACGAACTTAGGAATTAGTCGGGGGCAGATTCAGTCATCAGCTAATAGCATTAATAAAAGCATACCTATATACTAAGCTCTACTGCCATTTCGCTTTATTAGGGTTAATAAAAAAGTCGTTCGGTATTAGGGAAGAGCATCATATCTCTAACGACCTCCTCAATGCTATCAATACAGAGTTCTATATTTAGCAGTTACAAGATGAGCATTTTATGGCACCAACTAATTAGAACTTTCCGTACTATAACTTTACAATAGAAACTGTACTATACTAGCTGCAATAGAATGTTAATAAATTCTATATTGGATTTAAAATAGTCTATAGCCTTCAAGACCCTTACTTCATAACATAGGAATATACTCAAATCATGCTCATGTTCCTTCAATGCCTCTAGTTCTCATACTCTAGAGGCCTTATATAAAAGTCTAGCGGTTATTAGTAAGATCTTCGACTTCAACCTAATTCAAGCCAGCCCAATAGATTCTAACAGACGGAAGGTCTCGGATTTCAATATATTATAGAAACTTATGGGTATATATGGTTTCTTAATAAGGTCGATTAAGAAACACTCACGTTCAAAACAACCTCATGCAGCCTTCATAATATTCAACAACCCATCCATACAAGCTGTCTACCATGCCCAATACCGTTAAGTCCGAGACGTATGGATTGATTTTATTTGAGTGGATAAAGCTCGACAATAGATAATTGAGTTCAGCTCGGTCCCTAACTGTCTACTACTCCTAGAGAAATACCTCTAACAGCTTTACTTTTATGCTTTCCGAAAGGATGTCTTTACGTACATCAAGTCTGTATTGCATCCTGGTCACATTGAAGCAGCTCTAGCGGGCGAGATACCTCTTGCTACGAGAGTGTATATAATGCTCTAGCTGAGCGCCACCGCCTGCCTTAGCTTGCATATGGGAATTAACTAGCAGTAAAGAACATTGACGTCCTATTCGCATGGCTCTGGGAATGGAAAGATAGTTACTTTAAGCATAAAGGATAGAAGGATAAGCTATACTGTATGCTGTTTTAATAAAGCTTTCAGGCCGTAAAAACCACCCGTAGTATAGACGGCGCTCGGAAGTAGCGGCAAGAGCTAAAAAGGTTATTCTTTAAAAGCCATTAGATGCTGCCATACCTATAAAGTCAAGGGTTCATACGTAAGGATAAGGAGACTAAGGAATTTATATGATAGCCCAGCTTTCACCATAGACTCAATTTATACTATATACAATTGCAGCAGCTTGGCTCCCTTATGCAGCCACTACTAACCTCCAATATCAAGCATCATCCAAGCAATGGGTAGGAATTATCACCAGGTTACTTTACTAATAGTCATATGCCGTATATTGTATACCCAGAATAGGAGTTACTTCGTATCTCAGAGGATAAGTTGTTCGGTAAGCTGATTAGCCTTCGGGAACAAAATTTAACTGCCTTACCTAGGAATATGGCGACACCGGCAGCGGCTGTCAGTAAATTCAACATCTCCCCACCAGACCATCTAAGTAATACCGAGAGGTGGTGTGCGAGAAGGCGAATGTATGTGCTAAAGACGTTCGAAGAAAGCGGCTCACCTGGCGAGTGCGCCTCCTTTCTCCAGAAAGCCCTTGAACAATACGAGCTTCTTCAGCATCACCAGCGCAATCTACGTCAAAACCGCCGAAATCATGCTTCTAGACGACTAGAAGCCGATTCGGATTCAAATTCAGAAGGCAGTGATGATTTTGAAGTTACGTCAGATGAAGAAAGCCTTGATATGAAACGACGAGAACAAGCAAAAACGGTCCGGAACATCGAAGTCCACATGCGAGAGCTCATCACCCAGCATCGACGAACAGAAAAGCGATGGCCAGGGGCATACGATAATCTTTTGAGGGAATTCCATCACAGGTTACAGAAAGTTGAGTGAGAAGCTCCTTACTCTCCATTACGTACGCCAACACAGGGACTTATCGCCGGTCCGTGCTGATGTGGGAGAAGATGGTTTTAATACACGTGCGGCACCATAAGAGCCAAGAACAGACTGGTACCCAGAGGGACAATATTAGATTCCTGCCACCTGCTATCGGGAACCTTCTACTAACTTATCTGGCGTATGTGCCGCACCTGCGCCAGGTCTTCTTGCGCCAGAGCAAGCCTGGTGCTCTACTTTCGCCATACCTCTAGTTAAAGCCTGACAGTATTGTTTGCGTCGACATCCTGCCGATAATTAAATTTATATAGGAAATTTCATAGTGCTAGTAAGATATAGGTATTATAACGATTAAAATAAGTAGGTGCTAATAATTAGCGTTTTAAGCGCTATAATAGCTATAGTAAGTTTAAAATAGGTAAG
>PVPY01002090.1:0-17365 GCA_002982035.1 Fusarium algeriense | reverse complement strand
GTACTATATTTAATATTTATTTTTACTTCTTTTTTATCCTTAAGTATTAAAGAAATAAAAATTCTATTAAATTTATTATATTAAGGTATACTAGCTATTTTAAAAAATGTAGGTAGTAAATTAGTATATATTGTTATGAGGTTAGAATCTTGCCTGACTGATATATAAGGGCCCCGGATGTAAAGTGGCACATTGATGTCTTCCTCGTAACTACACGTCTTTCCGGGGCTAGCCGGTGCTGTGAGATATGGCAGCCATTGTCGCCAGTGAAGGCTACGTAGGTGTTGTCTAGCAGTTTTTATTCCTCCAATTTAGTAAACAGACGGTCAACCATCGCCCTGAGCCGCTCTAAGGAGCGGCCTCTTCCTGCTACCTGCAGCAGAAGCCGAGAGTCCAGCTTGTCGTGTCGTTCAGCATGGAATGTTAAGGAGGGGTTTGCTTCTGCCAATGAAAACTTACCCCTCTAGTGCCGCTATAGGTAACTGGCTAATAAACAGCTTAACGCTTTAACTGTGCGAAAGATAAATAGGAATTATTTCTCAAGTAAAGTACTAGACTATAAAACTCAGGAGAGACCAAGTTGTCATTCTGTGGAAGAAAAACATTACGAATATTCCAACGCGGCCTTCGGATTGCTGATATCCACATTAACCTTACTTACCACCATGCCCATACGCAACTAACTATAGACCAGATTGAGTTCTGGTCCATCCAATTAAGAGGATGGCGGCTTGATGGGATGCGCCCAGGGAAACTTCCCAACCATTTGTTCCTCACCCGTAACATACTCAAACACAGGCGTGCGAGCCAGCCCCGGTGCGTTACGATTAGAAAAGAACTTCTGAAGCGATTGCTTCGAGAGGATGTGGCGGTCTACAAACTTGTGAGTTGCATCCGCCCAGGTCGCGGCCCCGGTAGCCTGGCTTGCACCGGCGAGGCCTGCCTTGACCGTATCAAAGCGTGCGAGCTGGTAGCCGTCAAAGGCAGCCAGCACTTGTTCCCTGGTCGGGAATGCATCCGGGTCCGAGGCGCGTATGGTTTTGAAGGCGTGGTACAGCTCGTTGGCGAGTGCCACGACGTCGACGATGCCGTTGTTGCAGCCCGCGCCTGTGCTGGGCGTGAACTTGTGTGCCGCGTCGCCGACGAGGACGATTCGGTCCCAGCTCCAATTCTTTACGACGCCCTCCTCGAGATTCACCATGCCGGCCTGGGTCCGGTTGACGTAGGCGTCCTTGATGGTCAGCCCGCCCTCGATAATAGGCAGGTGACCCCAGCGCTCGATGAACTTGTCCTCGTCCTCTTGATTATATCGCACTCCTTCTCGGGTCGGCTTCTCCATGCGCTCATACACGCCGATGACAGACGTATCCTCGCCGGCAAAGAGCTGGAGAGTACAATTCTTGCCGTGCGTCTCGCTGGCATCGCCGGCCTTGATCGGCGGAACAGTCGGAAACCGGACCCACATGGCCCGATATGTGGTCAGAAACGGCTCCGCTTCGTTGATTTTGTCCTCAGTGGTGGTTGGGGCTTGCAGTGCCGCTGTCCGCATCAAGTCCCTCACCCGGCTGTGGGCACCGTCGGCACCGACCAGAACGGTTCCGGTATACGAGGTACCGTCGGCACAGGTTGCAGTGACGCCCTCAGGACCGGAAGAGACATCGATAACCTTCTTCCCGGGAAGCAGCTTAGCCTGTGCCTCCGCCGGAAGGCCGTCATGCAGGGTCTGCATTAGATCATGTCGGCTTATCACTCGCGGGTAGGCACCGTGACTGGAAGTCGCCGTTAGTATAGACATCAAGATTGTATGAGCGTATATACTGACTTTTCCTTGAAATAGGTGAACCAAAGGGTGTCACCAAGATCGCGTCCGTCGTGATCAATGCGCCTAAAGCGGCTCATTGGCGAGCTGACGCTCTCAATGGCGGGGAGCATGCCTAACTGGCCCAGCACTCGCAATCCGATAGGCAGCAGGACGAGATTGGAACCCGCATCTTCAACAATCTTGGCGCGGCGCTCGAGGACGACAAAGTCCAGTTTGGCCTGTGAGAGGGAATGTGCGGCTGTCAGACCGACTGGGCCACCGCCGACAACGATGACTTTAAAGGCATTGTTAGAACTCATTGTGCCTAGAAGTCGCTTTGTAGTGGAGTTATGGGAAGGCTCTTGACTCAAGAACTTCTAAGTGACAATATGACGGGCTGAATAAGTAGAGAAGAGTTTGGATGTTAGAAGTTTCCCAACACCGCTTTACATCTATATGGCAAAGCGTCAAGGACTCAGGCGTTGAACCCCGTTTGATCGAGTAAAGACGAACTCCTTCCTGACACTGACCTCCCTTCTTGTATGCCCGCCTTATGCACACGGCGTCGGGCTGGTAAAGTTCGAGACCCCGAGTCTAGGCCTCAGATGTTAACCTGGGGAAGCAGACATTGTGGCAGATGGTGTCTCGCTTCTAGAGCGGGGTGACTAACTTTGAGTTATTATCGAATAAGCATATGACACACGCCTAACGACGACCGTTTACGCTTAAATCTGGAGCCGGTGCTGAAGGCTTGCTGACATTGCAGATGCGGCGCAAACAACCTGGCGAATCACGAGAAGCGATGCAACGCCATGGGTGTGGTAGGGTCAGCAAACAGAGCTCGGGCTAAGGAAATATGTGGTAGCAATGGAACCGAACTGGATGGTCTTCTAGGATCGCTTCGACGGCCACTTGGGCCATTCGAATGCCTACCTTGGGGTCCGCCATTGATCCAGTGTATAAGTAATGTTACCGAGTTGTAGGCGAAGTGTATCCTAACCTAAATAGTATTGTTAATGTGCATTAATTACCTTATCAGCTCCTCAAATACCAGATATGCTCACATCGGTTCTTGCAAGAGATTCTCTATAGGTAGCCGAGCGGTTAAGGATTGACACTTTTCCATAAAACACCAAACAAATAGTAACAGTTAAGCCTCTATAATATAGCTATAATATAGATGGGTTGTCGCAAACGCCACTTTGGCACGCTAGACCCTATTTTATTAAGTTGTCAGCATTAATCAGCACTGACTCATTAAACACTCTATAACAATAATAGTAACAAATTGGTTGAGCTGTTCTGCTGTATTAAAGAAACCCAATAATTGCTACTACTACGTAGTATGCTGCAGTAACTGTTTGGTATGGGCGAGCTAAATCTGGATGACGGTAATCGCTCGGGTTTCCAACTGGAGTAGATGCTCATCATTGGATTTGACCCTTGGGGCGGGGCTGGTTAAGTAGAAAGTACTCTAAGCTTTCCCATACATTCATATTTAATCATGGTCCATTTCCAAGAGGTACCTAAGGGGCGACCGTGCCTGCTTGGCTGGATACTTGGGTTGATGATGACCCAGGCCCATCTACCTAGCACATAGTGAGAGATAAACCAAAGTTAGAATACCGCTGTGTCCCCGCAAAACAAGACCTCCTTTCCCCAGATACCCCACGTATATCCGAGCCGGGGTCGGAACGGATATCTTGTATTCGTAGACTAAACTTTTTTCAGAATACCCAAACCTCCACCTCAAATCTACTAATGATTGCGAGGATTAAACCGCAAGGGCGAGGAAATAACACTTGCCATCTCAAGCTTCCATCTATTCCATTGAATATTCCTCTTCTTTCCCTTCTTAAGTCCTCATTCTGACTCTCCAGTATACAGTGCCTACATCCTCACTCTTTGTCTCAGGATGATGATGATGAGGTCATTGAACTTTTATCACTGCGACTGGTAAAAAGGCTTACCATGGCCCGTCACTCACGCCTGGTAGTAACAGCCAAACATCATCTTCTGTCGCTCCTAAGAACGCCGTCCCCGATCCGCCCCATAGTGGAGACAGAGCATGGAAAGCATGTATCCCCACCAGAAAAGGCATTGTATCACAACAGGAATTAATTGAGTATTTAAGCTTCTTCTTCGGTCGACTATGGCCCCTGAAACCGGTTGTCCCGTCTTACTGCCTCGATAAGACCAATCATGCACAACTCGTTGCCGAGGAGCCTCCCTTGGTCATGTGCGTCGTGGTGCTCTCTTCAAGATCCTTTCCCCTCCCTGGGCCTCATG
This sequence comes from Fusarium algeriense, assembly GCA_002982035.1. Taxonomy (NCBI): domain Eukaryota; kingdom Fungi; phylum Ascomycota; class Sordariomycetes; order Hypocreales; family Nectriaceae; genus Fusarium; species Fusarium algeriense. Next base: position 13,275 of record PVPY01002090.1, on the reverse strand, counting down.
GTAAGACCAGGTCTGAGCGTATACACTGGCAAGCATGGGGGATTCTTCAAAAGTCACTTTAATCAGTCATGTGGTGGTCCGCCACAGCGTGATTTCTCGGAGCCATGTCGTCAATGCTGCTTTTGAACGACTGGCATGTCAAAACTATCAATAACCCAGTCGATCTGAAGGGGAAGATGAAGTCTGCACAGCAAATACCAAGGTTTTGCCTGATGATCCGAGTTCGCTCACCGGACAACGACGGTATTGGATGATGTCCCTGATGGAGAAGCTAGACATTGTGTCTCCAGCATATCGGAGCAACAAGATGTCATGGTAGGTATATGGTATGCTCGCCAGGACGTCTTATACTAACGCCGCTCGTGATATAGGATACTTCTGTCCAATGCCATTGCCTTGACTCACGAGAGCTGTTGCTTCCAGGTCAAACCGTCCGACTCTTCAGCCAAAGCATCCTCTTCCAACCCAGAGTCTACAAAGCAAGAGTGGAATCGCCTTGTTTGTGTTTTCATATATCTGGCAGATGAAAGTCTTGCGTACGTCTGGGTTTGGAGCCACTGCTGCCTGAGAGGTCGAGACAAGTCATTAAAGAGCGATTCGCATTAATGTTTGCCGATTCACTACCCGACAGCATTCTGTGGGAAAGCTATTTTGATCTCTCCATACAAGCTCGAAAAGGGAGAGACTTCTTGAACTCTCTGCGGGCCGAGGGTGTATTGCATTCTGAATCAAACCTCATTGATTGTTTAGACCATTTGCGCCGGTCTCTAGTTCGCTGGAAGTGACAATATTATCATCGCGACGGCAAGGCGGTTATATTAATAAGTTATATATTAATATAACGGCCTAAAAAGAGGTTATATTATTTAAACTTTTTTTTTTAAAAAAAGGTAAAAGGTAGAGGCTATCCTATATAGTTAAAAGCTAAATAAATATATATATTAAAAGATAAATATATAAACTCTTTATACTATATAGTTTAATAATATATACTTAGCAATAAGTATATAAGAGGTTAACAATAGGATATAAAAGATATTCAAGGGACAGACCAAAGTGCCTTTGCTGCCGGCAGATATCTCTTTGCAAGATCACAATGCAAGCAAGACGATGTCTGGGTATCACATCATACGAGAGATCTCGCAGGTACTTCGGCAGTGCCACATTGACCCAAGAACTCCAAACAGACAGCCACCATTGATCCAGGCCTAACCTAACAGATTAGAGCTACAAGCGCCCTAAAATGAAGCATGTCCCGAACAAATACCAGAAAGGAACGAGCTTTGTCTTCTCATGGGGACCACGACCCTGCAAGTCACGAAGGGATAACAACACAGATTTTATGCAGATAGTAAGTATTAATATCTCATATGGAAAGAACACCTATACATTCTTTCAAACCGTGCCAAAACGGTCAAATAGCCTTATTGAGATTCATGTATGTTTCATGCCAACTCCTTGGGTTTCCCTTTTTCAAGTTTTTTTTTCTCTTGTCTTTAGCTTGATTACACTCCTCAGCCATGAAATTCCATTCTTGAAAAGACGAGGTAAGGCGCACGGTTTGCGTCAGCTCTTGGCCAGAACCAACTCTGAATAACACTTCTCAAAACACACTTCAGGCAGCATACCAACTGCCTACTTAGGGTTGCAACCAACCTTATTCACATATTACATTCCTGAATTACACCTAGAATGGGGATTACATGCCACTCAGGCTCCCGCCAGCTGTTGTAAGAAAGTTTCGGTTAATATAATCTATAACCAGAATTACAGAACAAAAATATATATTTTGGGGGATCGGATGATGTGTGTTGCTTTTCTGTCTCACTCTTATAAGCTTCATTTACCGCTCAGAGAGTTGCCGGTTTGTTTTCTGCGTGACTATGGCCCGCCTGGATGTTGAAAGGTTGGTAGACAGAAATTAAATCCATGCTCACAATTGTTCCAACTACCTGTGTTAGCTGCCTAAAGTAGATTCTTATGGCTTGCTGTCCCTCAAACATTTGACTTCAACTTGTACCTCTATTCGTTCAGGAAGTTTAGAGAATAGCCATCCGTGAGTTCTAGCCACTGTTGATTGAACTCAGGAGGCCCCGTTTGTAATAAAGGGGCTTGCATGGGAGTACCACAGGGATGGTCCGTAGGACCAAAAACTCTCATCTCGTTGAATGGTTCCAAGTCTGTTGCGAACCTGGCCGGGATGTGATTATAGTGAGTAACCTGTGATTCGAACGCTCCCCCAACTGACCGAAGATCATAAGGATCCCCAACGTAGGGTAATGGCATCGGAGAATTGCTTGTCAGGAAAGCTGACGTTGTGATAGGGGTAGGGTAAGGAGTATCAAACCCGTGATTTAGGTACTGGTCAAGGCCGTTAGAGTCCTGGTAAGCGATGTCTCTTTCTCCTATCGTGGTTTCCATCGAAGGCGTTTCAATATCAACGAGCTGTTCATTTGAGCTTTCTTCGACAGGCTTGCTTTCGAACTGATCCTCGACTCGATCGAGAAGCTCCGGTAGTAATGACAGTAGCTGGTCTGAGCTAACTGGTATACCTCGTGCCTGGACGTAGTTCGACACAATCCGGTTCCCATCTTTACTCCACATATCACGGATTATTCCTGTCATCTCCTTGACAACGCCACCCAAAAGCGGCTTCGGTGTAATATTCGATTGCCCAAACAAAAGCACCCAAATTTCTTGCCACTGATCCGCGGACGACATGCGTCTATCAGACCGCAGCTTCAGTGAATCAAGAATATGAGGCGGTATGCTATCGTAGCTATCTGGCTTTTCTCGTGTGCAGTTTCCTTTCCGTATATGGTCCTCAAAGACATTTGATGATTTAAAGCCCTTTGTGCACCTTGAGCAATGTAATTTTGCTGCGTGCCGTCTCTTCAAGTGCTGCTTCAGGATTGATATTGTAATCATTTTGAGATTTATACACTCAAGATGACGCACCGGGTCTTTTCTGTAAAAAGGGCACGCAAATGTCACTTGTTTCTTTTCCTTGCCGCCGCCAGAGCAGTGCTCACCATCACTATCGGCTTCCTCATCATTGTAACTTTTAGTTCGGCGACTTTTTTTCTGGGGTGCACCGGTGCTTTCTGTTTCTCTGGAGGGTCTTTTCATCGAGTTTGTGGTTGCTTGTATTGACTGGTCTCCTGAAAACAGGGTTTTCTGCTTTCTTTCCTTTCTCATCCGCTGTGGTGAGTGATTCATCTCAGACTGTAGTTGAGGACTTGATGAACCATTGCCGAAGGCCTTTGGCTTCGATTTGCCTTTTTGCGGACAGTCTGATGTTGAATGGTCCACACTTGCTGAGGATGGCAAACTATCCGGTAAGGACGCACGGCGAGAGCTTTCTTGACCGGGAGATGTAATATCCGTCGTTCGCCACGCAGAGTCATCAGTCTTATGTTCGTATCTAATATCTGCACGGTAAATTGAGCATCAGCTTCACTGTTGTTCGTCTGCGGTACTAGACTTTAACTTACTTGGAGCTTCTGTTCGTGGTATTATATTGTTATTCGGGTGGTACTCAAATGATCGTTTATTGAAAATCGATGGCCCCGTCTCTTTCCTGTTATCATGTTTTGATGGCCTTGTATTTGCCGGCCTCTTTTGCTCCGCGTGCTTCGAAAATCCATTACTCAGATCCACGCACTCCTTGGCACAGATAATGCTCTCGTCCCCATTGATGCCTTCATTCTCCTGTGAAATCATTGCATCGGACTTTGGACTATCAGTATAGTATGGAAGCGACATATTCTTTATCTTATACAATCAATAAGATGACGTTTCTTGGTGGCCAGCCAGAGCAGTGGAAATCGTATAAAGACCAACCCTCGTGAAGAATAATATAATTCCATATGTTTTCTGCAGTCATAGGATTTAGAAAAAAACAGCCAAGATGTGATTCAAGTCGGCTTGATTAACATAGATGAGGTAAATGGCGAGTAGTGGCCCTAGAAGGACAGGTGACCCGAGAAGGACGGGTGGACAGGCAACGAAAAAATCATCGCAGCGAAACAGAGGATATGGGCTAACTATACCATTCTACAGTGGGGTCCATCGGCCTAGAAAAGTGGCATACGTCAGCCAAGGGCATGTAATCGCTGCACCTTGTACCTGGAGGTACAACAGACACTAACAAAATCAAGGCTTAAATTCAGCACGTTCCATTTAATCACAGCACTATTGGATTCTCAGGGTATTAATATCCCTTGGCCAAACGCCACATTCGCATAAACTTCCACGTTATCAGAAGCATGGCACTTTTGCGAGCCTTAAAACTTTGCTTTGAGGTCTGTCGAGTTTGCTGAGCCTATGCTTTGAGGCGGTGGTGATGGTGCTGCTAGTTGGCTGCAACCCCCTGCAAGTAGCTGGCGCTGAACATCAAGATCAGAGTCCAACAACCAGTCCTTGGTGTGGTCACTATATTCGTGATTTGAGCTTGATTGACTCGGTTTTCTGCAGGCACAGTCAGTTAGTTGGCTCTTTGGAAAGCGGCGCAGATTGGGAACCTTTTTGAGTAAGTACTGTGTGGAGGCTGATATGATGACCAAGGAAACTCGATGATGATTGAGTTTCAACCATTAAAGCTTCAACTCAAATTATATAGTATAGCTAACGTTTTCCCTTCCACAACTGTGTCTTCCTCATCTTCACAATTGTGACAAGCCATGGAATTGCCCACGGCCGCGATACATGGCTTGATTAAACCTAGGCTAACAATAACGTCTGCTCAACTCTTGAAACTCATAAGAGATCTGTATTTGGTGTTTACTCCCCATTAACGCCAGGGCGGACTCGGCACATCGAGTGAGTGAGTGGCGCAGCTCACCGCAATGTTCATTGCCAAGTCAGATCGCTCGTAGCCAATCAGTATCGCCAATGCCCAGGAATTGGTTGATAAGCTTCCACCGTTGTGAAAAGTTGAATCATCTTGCGTTTGAGTACCAAGCAAGACCCCCGCAAACGTCCACATCTGCGGAGCGATCCCATCATAATAATGAGGCCTCCTGCATCGTAGACCCCCCTATTGATGTGGCCTATCAGCTCCCTAACCCCTCCACATCGGTGCAGAGACTTCTACAATAAACATTGACAATCCCTGCTGCCCTTTGACAATGGCGTCTTAGTTCCCACATTGGTGGAATAAACCGCCCGGCTACTATGGCAGACCGCCTTCCCGATCTCTTGGCATTCGATCTATTAAACTTTATTAGCGTCGCATCATCTCTTTGATCGATTTAAACTCTTCATGAACCCATGGCGGCTACATGAAACAGGTTGGGTTGGGCACTTACGTATGTTCTCGGGATCTGGCTAAACGAAATATGTCGATGTTTTTTTTTTTTTTTTTACAGCATACACACCATTTTTATGAGGCTCTGCTCGCGTCCGCCTATCATGGGTATGTTCAGGCAATGGAATCAACTACACAATGGTGGAGAGGCAGAAGTTCGCACAGAAAAACAACATAAATAACAACCCAGTTCTCAAACATACAATTGACCATTGTTTAACCTTACAAACTTAACAAGACAAAAATCCAAACCCCATATTCATTGGCCAGAAAGTAATGCAACACACTGACGTCTTGTTATCGACGTCTGAATTCTCACGTGCAGCGACAAGATGTTTTCCCCATCCCCAGTTCCCCGTCGCCGGAAGTTGTTCGACCGTGACCGACTGTCTACCGCAGACAAGCACAAACGTTACACCAAACACCTCTCCCAACACCTCTTGCATTTTTTCAGGCGCATTCGCAACAAAATGGGTGCCAAAGTGAACAAAAAGGAAGCATGGACTACGACATCAAATAATAGAGACGACGATAACGACGCCTTGATCCTTGTGTCCAACTCGGGCCACCCTATACCTGAAATTTTGACTCAAGCATCGTTGCACATTCAGCAAAATGGTACATAGCTTTCCCCCAAGAACTCCGGCTCCGTTGATCATATTATTGACATGCGGATACTTAGTTCCCAGTACGCACAGTGGTCATCTTGGCGATTTTAGGCCAGCCTTAAGCGGCCCGTTCCCGATGGCAGATCTAACCCCGAAGCTAGATATTTCTAGCGAGAGTAGTTACAGGGCTTTCAAGGGGCAGCCCTCTAGCCAGAAACGGTCACAGGGAAGCCCCAGCAAGTCTGGAAGCCCCAGCAAAAAGCCGCGCAAGGAGAGCACAAATCCCGACAGGGCTCAGAGTGACACAGATAGTGATGATGACAAGGAAGATGAAGGTGATCCGAGCCGTGATGGACCGCGTTTCCCTTTGCCTGGCAGTTTCTCCCAACCCAAAAGTTTGGCGTGCCCATTATGGAAGAACGATCCAGCTCGGTATGGTAAATGCAACGGACTCCGTATAGCTGCCCTCAGCTATGTTACTCAGCACCTTGGTCGATGCCACGTGTTGAGTCATGTTACGCTGGATGTAGAGGAAAGCGCCCAATCTACGGATGACAATCACACCAATCCAAAAACAACAAAGGATCCCGATAAAATTGTTCGCTATTGTTCAAGATGTCGGGACGAGTTTCGTGGCCGTGGCGCTGATATCAGATCGGATCGCCACAAGGGCTGCGAGAAACGGAGTATCGCAGAGACGGGGGTTCTGCTACCAGTAGAGTTTAAAAAGCTCAAAGATGAAGTCACTGCAACCTCTGGCAATGATAAAAAGTGGGAGAAGATATGGACAACATGTTTCCCGGGAACACCTATCCCAACCCCGTATATCGAAGCAGAAACTGTTCCATCAATTGATGATACCCAGCCATACCGACATACTCAAGGCCCTGCCAACGAGACCTACCACCCTAACCCCGCCCTGCCGCCAGGTTTAGCTCACCATATACCAGAGCCTTATTTGGGTGGTGGTACCATCCTGTATGGCCCTTGGGATACAGTTAATATTGGAGATCTGAATTTTGCCCCAAGCCCCATCACCGACCCCGCAACGAGGTCGGCACCATTCAATCCTAATTTATTACAATCCTTCTTACATGTAACGCCAACCCAAACTGCGACATTGCCCAATAATGGCTGGCCCCCGAACAACTACCACGGCACTCAATGACTAGATTGCGCGGGTGTTTATCGCACCATCATACGTTCTTGTTCCATATTATTCCCCTCCTGGTTGCTTCCCCCTGTTTTTCTTGGGTTTCTGCGCATAGAAGCCAGGAGTGGAGCGGTTAAACAAAAGACATGCTTGCATTGCCAAAAAAATAAGCCTGAGGTCTTTCATCATGATGTCGATACATGGCTGAATAAATAAGGCGTTTAATTTAAGATTTAATTTTAATGAAATGAATATTTTTAACGACAAGCTTGGTCCATCTCTAAATCAATCCCGTCATATAGCGGTCGCGTGAATAGGTGAGCCTCAAGGTCGGGAGGGGGTTTGTTTACAGCACTAGACATCACCTGCAGTCATATATAGAAGGTTATTTACTGCATTACTTTTACAGACTTCACCTACCGCCATTGGAAAGGCAATAGACAAGACTGAAAAAAATGCTTCGACTAGAATTCAAGCCGCAGACGATTGACGGGAGGAATTTGAATGGGAAAATGAGGCTCAGGCAAAGCCTCAACACGATTGTGCGCTAATCAGATCAAGGGAACGCTGGTCAAACCACCATCACGCCACTAACCCCTGCGCAGCCAAGGGTCTCCCTCAGGACAGAATGACGACACATAACCAAAATGTAAGATGACTTTTCGATCATGTGAATTTGAACTTCTGGGGTTCCCCGTACCCAGCGTATGGAAATCAGCAGCCTTTTAGTGATCAGGCCATAACTTTGTAACAGCACCATGCGAGTTTGCTGTCGCGAACGCCCTTGATCTCAGTGCACAAGACCAAATTATCGGGATCAGCCGGGTCAATTGAGGATAAAAGAGGATTGAGCCGCAAAGTCAGTAGAGATTGTAAACAGCATCCATCAAACCAATTGACTCTCAATTAAAGAACCATATCATTACAAAGTATATACCTGAACAACACAGTCTAATTGACTTCAATCATGACGACCAATTCATTCGGCTCAGCGCTCCCCCGCTTCGATTTCCCCCACCAACCCGCTGCTCCAAAATTGACAGCTCAAGCGGCTCGCGCGTTCCCCACCATCGCTATCGCAGCTACAGCTGGTAAGTCCCCTAATTCAACCCGAATTGAGCAACACTAACATTCGCGTAGCTGCGTACTATTATACATACTACCATGCTCCCAGACGGGAATATCACATGTATACGAACTCTTCGATTCAAAATAGTCAGATTTTCCAGAGCTCAAGAGCAGCGAGACCAAAGGGCGAGATAACACCTCAGCAAAGGATGGAGGAAATAGGGTTATGGTGGACGGCGTATTAGATTCGAAGTTAAGACATTTTTGGTAGTAGGGCATCAACGCGGCAGCGACATTGCATAATGATATTTAATAACATTCCTGAAAAAAATTTGACTCAATGGAATTATATCCTTTGTCCTACAGGGTTCAAGATTCTTCGATGCAGTACTAACATCTCGACATCCCCTCTAAAGTAGCAAAGGTTTTTGCTTCTTGAAGTGCTTCTCTGCCGACCAACTCAGGGTGTTGAGAGAGGAATCTATCAGCATCGATTTCATTCGGCATTATGAGTTTTATAATGTTGTTTAGAGGGGAGAAAGGGTTATCTGGTAGATTCGGCAAGTCCGCATCTACAACTTTGGGGGTTGGAAGTTTTATAGCTAAGCATGGCAAAGATGCCCAAGGCAAGCTTGTTAAGCCCCAGGTTCTTACGGATATGAGGCCTTTGAACTCTGCTCGCAACATTACCCATGCCTTTGTGATGTTTGTTCCTGGCAGCCCATATGTTGATCCTATTAGAATCCTATTTTTGCAGCCAATGCGATCTCAATATGGCCGCCATTTGTGATACGAAAGTTGTGATTATATTGTCGCTTGGTGAATTACTATGAAAGTCCCGGACTACCGCGCTCTGCCATCATTGTTGAATGAACTGGCTGTTATGTGATGCGCGTCGAATGATGAGAGACCTTTGGCCAAATTCGATGTATAGTAAAAATAAATCCAACCTTGAAGCTGTCACATAAATAGAAATTTATCATCTCTCAGCCCCATCGACGTAGGTTCCGAGATGTTGAATTCCATAAATACGATGACAGATCTCTGTCCTTGCCACCAAACTATCTCAAAATATCTGTTCTGTCTTAAGCTCCTTAACTCTCAACAAGAGAATTTATCATTTTCTTTCCCCTGATTCCTTTCCATCCACAGTCGTGACAACATCAGCTCTTGAGCCTTTCCAATAGACGCTTGGTCTCTTACTAAAACATCGGCCACTGATCTGAAAGGGAATCATCCCCCGTGAATATCCAGTCCTCCATAGAGGTCGGAGTAGACATAAAATTCTCCATTGCAATATCACTGTTTGGGCCCATCAGGTGCCAATTTCCTCCATCATCAGGATGAAGCAGACTTGACGAGAGATCGACGTACGGGTACTCAGTCTGCTGATTCTGATGTTCAGGGAGCAGAGAATAGTTGAAGATGTGATCTGAAGTGTCGACTCCGGTTGAAACAGACCAGTCTTGCGCTGTTAGGTAGTAGGGCTCTTCGCCTTCCAGTAGTCCGCCAACGGTCTCGTTACTACTAGCCCCCGAATAAGGTTCACAGCCATCCTTCGGTTGCCCTTTAGCCGGAGCTGCTGTTGAAATATCCCGAGTGCTTTCAGACTTTTCTTCCGAAATAACCGTTGGAAGTTTCTGTTCTTTTTGTTCGAAGCAATCCTCAACTTTGCTAAGGATCTCGGATAGTAGTGGACGCAGCTGATCAGCGCAAGGAACATCTCTTGTTTCCCTCAAACTAGAGACGATACTCTGTCCTTCATCCTTCCAGATACAACGTATGATTCCAGTTATCTCTTTGAAAATGCCGTCATGGTGTGGGTTCAACTCATCACCAAGCTCTCCGAATAAAATCCTGCATATTTCCTGCCATTGAAGCTCATAAGGGGCATTCCTGTCAACGCGGCTCTTTAAAGCTTCTTGAGCAGCTGGCGAGACACTCTCATTGTTGGGAAAATCATTGATCAGACAATCCTGTTGGGATACATGATCCTCTAATGACTCCAATGACGAAAATCCCTTGAAGCATCTGGAACACGAATAACCCCACGTATGCCGCCTCTTCAAATGTTGTTTAACGTCTGAGATTCGAATCATCTTCAGGTTAATACAATCAAGATGACGTTCCGGGTCCTTTCTATAGTATGGACACGCGAATGGCCCGTGTCTTTTGTCGGCATCGTTTGCCGCGCTGGTACGGCTTCTTTTGATAGGGGCCTTGCTTTCCTCGGCATATCTTTTCGAAATGCAAGGTTTCACAGCAATTTTGCTCTTTGAACCAATCAAATCCTTTGGGTATATCCTCCCGGAAGGTTGTTCCCGACACTCGTCTTTTGGCAGTAAGGCTGGACTTGTTTCTGTGTTCCCCGAATGCGTGCCATCCGCGGTTGAAGCTTTTGCTTGTTGAAGGCCCTCCACTTTCAGAGAGGGCCTAACATCTATTGTTGTTTCCTGAGATGTTCGCGAAAGATACTGCCGAGAGACCAGAGATTGCTTATCGTAGACTTCTGTGCTATCCGAACTCGAGGGTTCATTATCATATGCAGTGAATTGTTAGCTTTTTAACCTTCTCCAAGAACTGCAGTGTATCATACATCGGGCCCTGGAGGCATCTTTCTCCGGATTGAAGACATGGCCATGTTGGTCCTTCGATACAACTGGGTTACTCGGTAATGCATAGGGCTGTTGATATTGCCTGATTTCGAACGACTTGCTTAGTACACAAGGCGTCGCAGGTTTGTTGGTCAATTCTCCATTCCCCGCCGCGCGAGCAATAGAACAATTAATATTCGAAGAGCAATCTGAGCGTCCTGCTAAAACATTCGGCTCGAAAGCGTCGGACTGACCAATTTTCATGGCGCGAGCATATATACTCTCATATGCTGTCACAGTCAGGTTTCCGTGCTCTAGAAAGCATGAAGACTTGGCCTGATGTATTGTGAGGCTATAGACCTCACTGTTTTGTGATATTCCGTCCACAGTAATAGTGAAATAGCCTAAATAATCAGACAAGATGAAGGTGGCCTTATTTCCATAACGTGGAGATTGGAGATACACGCGTCATAAGGCAACTGGAGGACTGCCTCCTTAACGTGCATAATCCACTACGAATACGGCCGGGGTACAAATGAATATGCTACGTACAAACAACCGAGAGATATGACTGAGACCAACGTGCTTATCTTAGTCTATGACATATTGAATAAAATTATTATTGGAACTTTTGAAGTGCAGTCTGTTGATATGCTGCGAGGATTGAGCCCAGGGTTTCTAGTCGCTTATACTAAGATACAAAATGCCTTAAATCACAAAATATTACAATGTTCATAGCCGACACAAATCCATGCCCGCAAGAATTCGGCTCAGGCTTTGGCTTAATTGATCACACCTCATTTGGCATTGGGCGTTGGGGCTGTGCCATGGTTCCGGTTCTGTCAGCAGCCTGCCTTGGAGGTCAAGCGCTCCGTCCGATAACCAAAATTGAATACGCCCATCCGATTCCTGAGAACTTGATTGGCTCGAGCCACTGTGGGTACTGCTCAGTTCACAGGCAGAACGTTGGATGAGAATCTATGAGACCAACCTTGTTGAAGATATAATGGAGGAGGGCATGCTGATTCAGGTATTGGACTTTTAACGAATTCATAATGGAAAGGTTTGCTCTGGATTGAAAATTGTATTAAATGTATATATAACGATTACCTTTCTGAAAAACGCCTATCTTCCGCAACCGCGGATACCTTGATATTGCATTCTACACAACCGTGGACTCGAATTTTGGACAATTCATCGGGTGCAGCGCCTCGACTAATGAACTGCCACTATGGCTATGGCGAACCACAAATGCGAACAATCAGAGCTTGACTGCAGGGAAGAGCACAATAAGTGGCGGCGAATGAGAGCTGCCGATGGGTCGCACAACATCAGTAGTCGAAAAGTACACCGAACGAAATCGGAGAACAGGGATATGCTAAAGCTAAAGTTTACACATTTGCGTAGAGATACGTGTCTCAGTGGAGAGGAGGCCTCTGCGGTAAATTCATGTACGAATAAAGTTATTCTCCAGAGCAGCGGCAGACTGCAAAACACCCAAAATTACCTCACCCCTCCACATGTGTGTAGAAGACGACGCCCTTGTGGAACATACGGCTGTACGAAGACTGGATATTTGTGAAATGGTGCTATTTTCTTATTACATTGTCGCTGCTTTGTTGCACCGTAGCTTAAATGTAAGGTTATCGTTAGAAACAACACGGTACGTATCACAATGCTAGGCCCCCTTTTGACGGTAAGAACCTCATCAACAAAAAGTTTAGTGACAAACTGGGACAGAATATGCCTAGTAAACGAGGCTATTTTGCTTACGCACCTGCGTAAATCAATTGCGCGCAAGTGTGTAGAGAACCTGGTACACAATGGACACGACACAGAGCCTCAAACATCCTGCGCCATTGTGGAAGAGGCAGTTTCTGCCTTATAATTAAAAAGGGCTGCACAAAGCCTCTCTTGTAGAAGTTCGCAAGTTCCATTTTGTGAGCACTGGTAATGTTTGAGTCACGGTCATTGTGTCTTCGTTTCGAGTTTCACTAAGGCACAGCATATTTTCTCGGGATTTTAATCCTTTCCTTGCCAATTTTCGCATCCATTATGTTCTCTAGATTCCCCTATCGTCACCAAACATCCTCCGATACACCCTTGGCGTCTTTGACCTCGTACAGAAGGTTTCCAAAACTGCCATGGCGTCGTTTGAAACCCATAATCTCCCGCCATCGACGGCCAATGGCGGCAGCCACAAATACGTCGTTGACAACTGTGGATAGTAGTGATTTTAATGTTAAAGACGGCATTCCTTCAGCACCTTCCAGCGACTTCAGCTACCCAATGGTTGGGTGGGACCATCAAGCCACACCTATTGCTTCTGAGCCAGGATTCTACAGAGCCTTGGATCAATTACTCAACAAGTTCAAGCCTCAATCAAGTTCTCCAACCAATGGCCAATACAAGACCCATGGAACCACCAGCCACAATGCCCCTTCAACCAAACCTGACGAAGCAGGCTCTAAAGGGAAGAGTACTACACGCCAAGATGCTCGTCAGCCAGGAGATTCTGGTGGTGGTGGGGGCAAAGGTGGGAGA
>PVPY01002088.1:0-10784 GCA_002982035.1 Fusarium algeriense | reverse complement strand
GGCCTCAAATTTGTAAAGAGAGTTGATGGGTATAAATTCACATCTTGCCCAACATATACAGTGTCTTCTGATGACATCGGGCTATGCCATAGCTGTGGACTTGTCTCCAACGCTGATGAAGGCGCTGACGTTGTGTGGCTATAATCCTCAGCCGCGTTCTCCAGTGGCGTAGTAGTCTGCATTAATTGTACAGCCCCATGGAGCGGCTCAGCAGAGCCATTCATAGACGCAATATCCTGTAACAACGCATGTGAAATGACGTTAGAAACAACATGCTTCTGTTATGGTGCAGATCGGTGGGCTGTGAGGGTACCACTTACAGAGGTTGGCCGTACTCTCATCGCTTGTTGCGTTGAAGATGTGAAAACTGATGTAGATTGATGACCAACAGCCGCGTTTGCCGCTTGCCTAGCCCCTTGGTAACTACGTGTTAGCGTTGCAAAGGATGGTGATAATGGCGATAAGCATGGAGTTTTAATGACGGATTAGTTTACCTGCATGAATACGCGACTTTCGTTTGGCGAGGCGGTTTTGTGTCTTTCTCCGTTCAGCAGGATCGATCGTGATTGAGTTCAACAACGAGTCCATGATTGATTGGATTACATAAATTAATTAATTCGTGAGGGTTGCGAATATTATCAAGGAGAGTCGTTGGTCGTTAGGCTGGATTGAATCGAGTTAAGATCGGATTGCGCGGGAAGCAGGGGGTCCGAGCACTCTCTGTAATGAGAGTAGTCTATAAAAGACGTGTCGCTATATGTGCATTTGGGGTTGTATAGAATCCTGAATCTTCAGCCCCTTGTACTATTTCAGCCTAGGATCATGAATCTGACGGGTATGAGTGCAAAGCTAGCTCGGGAATGCCGCGTAGGGAGTGGGCCGGCTCGCAAGTGCCGATGGCGCACCTCTATGGTGAAATAAACTATAGCCTAGTATTGCCCTTGTATCCGTACGTGCGTGCCCTTTTGTTAGGTCCCCAAGGGTTCACAGTTCAAGGGTCCAAGGGGGGGCGTCTGATGCAATCTCTCTTGTCTCGCTCCCAATTCTTAACCGACTCGAGTGGGGTATGATACTTTATCGACCGGCCAGTCCGCCTCCTACGGGGCCTTGACTCGCCGAAACTGCCGCAACATTTAAGTTCTATTTAAAGACATATTAATATCTCTATGCAACATAGATCCAGCGGCTTCTCCATACTCAACTCCTTCTATCAGCTATAACTCAATAGCTAAGCCCTATCAACTATACTAAGAGGTTAGGCTATATTTAGAGAATGGCTATGTCGGGGTGTATCAACGATAACTCTTTTGGCCCGGTTATAGAGGGTTGTCGTGGTGACTTTGACTTTACCTTTCGCTTCCAGAGACTCATGCTTGGCATCGTCCCGGCGGCCATTTTTATTCCGATAGCACTCATTCGCGTGGCATTTCTCGCCTTCAGACCACGTATCGTAGGCGGCAAAGTCCAACAATTTACAAAATTGGTATAAACTTCTTTGTCTCGCTTGTGTCTATCTGCTGACTTGTGAAACACCAGTCATTCATCGCGGTAACCACCGCTCTCTAGCTTATTCTCCTCATCTTATCCGCTACATTAAATAATAAAGCCGTAGATATATTTGCCGTGGCGGCTTCTACATTAGGATTCGTCGAATAGCTTGTTATACTAGCTGTCTCCTATGCTAAATACTCAAGAGCACTAAGACTATCGTCTATCTTGACCATATACTTGCTGCTACAGATCTTATTCGGTATAGCTTAGTCACGCTCCTACTGGCTTATAGTAGGTTCTTTCTGAGTCACGAGGTATACTGCTGTCTTTACCGCAATGCTTCCTTTTAAGGTTATTATCCTACTACTTAAGCTGTAGAGCAAAGCACCCTAGATGAAATAGAGCAAAGACGATCACAGCCTTAAGGAGATAAGCAGTCTGTTTAATCTCGGTATTTACTTCTGGTTAATCTAGATCTTCTGCAATAGATTTAAGAAAATGCTATCAATTAAAGAGGATCTATACATTCTTGACTACAAGATGCAGTCAAAGCTCCTCCTAGACAAACTGACCACCCGGTTTGCCAAGTCCTCAGCTGATATTAGCAAATGATTCCAACTAGCGAAAGCACTAGCCAGGGCCCTTATAGTACCTCTTCTCTTGCCAGTAGTACCGCGCCTTACCATAATTGGTTTCTAGTATAATTAGCCTTTCTTTATCTATACCCTCTTTGAATACCTTATATATAAGGATATACCTAAGGACTACGGATATAGTCTTATTGGCGCTACTGCAATCATTTACGCAGGGATTGCTATTTCAAATGCCCTCTTTTGGTATTTCTACCAACGAGCTCTATATATGGCTCGTAGCTATTTGGCTGCCTATATCTATAGATTGACTACTGAGGGCAAGATGACCGATATTGGCGATGCAGCCGTCTTAACAGTTATAAGCACTGACGTTAAGTGCATTCTCTACAGTTTCCATGGTCTCTATAACTTTTAGGCTAATATTATTAAGATTAGACTTAGGTGCTTTCTTTTCAAATGAGAACTAGGCCTAGCCTTTATCTCTCCTATTGTAGTCATCATCCTCTATATTTTAGCCACCTCTGTTATTACCTAGATGGTTAGAGAGAGGCAATCTCGTTAGATGGCTCGGATTAAGAGCCGTATAGGACTCACATCCAGCATCATCTCTAACATCAAAAGCCTCTACATCTTAGGTATCACGACACCTATTTGTAACCTTATTCAGAAGATGTAAGAATAAGAGCTAAATATCGGCAATAAGTTTCGCTAGCTATTAATTCTTACTACTACTACCGCTTTTATCCCGGCTGCCATATCTCCCGTTATTACATTTACCTTTACTAATAAGCAGCTAGATACTCTTAAGATCTTTATATCCTTCTCGTTCATTCTGCTACTTACTAACCTACTAAGATTAATATTTTAATCCGTACTAGTAGTAATTACTGCTTTTATATGTCTAGAGTGCATTTAGAAGTTCCTCAAAATGCAGCCTTATGTCGACTACCGGAAGTCTTCTCTGTCTCTCCCTCCAGCAGAAGGTGGTCTACCTGGACAGCATGACGAGAAGATGCTAATGGACCATAACCAAACTGCTTCAAAGTCCCGGATTTCAGTCATTAACGGTAGTTTTGGGTGGATATCAGAGAAAATAACACTTAGGAACATCTCGGTTGACGTCCCAGTCGGGAAGCTGACCCTCGTCGTTGGCCCAGTGGCATCTGGCAAGTCTACCTTCTGCAAGGCTCTTCTAGGCGAGGTCCCATTCAGCAGCGGAGAAGTCATCTTGCCTTAGACCCAAGCCGCTATAGGCTACTGCAAGCAGACTCCCTTCTTAAAAAATAGCTCCATACAAGACAGTATCATTTGGCATTCTATATACAACCAGAAGAGATATAACGAGGTCCTCGATGCATACTTACTCCAAACCGATCTTAACATCCTTCTAGAGGGAGATGCAACGACTATTGGCAGTAACGGAATCATGCTTAGTAGTGGCTAGAAGCAATGCATCTCGCTAGCCAGGGCCCTATACCTTAAAACCGACTTCCTCCTTATTGATGATATTCTAAGTGGCTTAGATAACTCTACAGGAAATAACGTCTTTTAATGTATTTTCGGTCCTAATAGGCTTCTGTATCGTCGTAGCGCAACAGCGATTTTATGTACATACGCCATCCGTTATTTGTCGCTAGCAGACCATATTATTGCACTTAAGGCTAATAGTACGGTCAGCAAACAGGGCTCATTCGAGAAGCTCGTAGAGACTGGGAAATACGTTCAGAGCCTCGGTGTTTCTATTGCCGACGACGCCTTTAAGACCGGAGCGGCGACTCCTGTCGAGGAGCCTGTTGCAGCCACGATGCCTATCCCTCTGGCGGCTCAGCCCGTGGCTACTATTGCAAACCTTAAGGCCGAATTGCAGGCAACAGGCGACGCTAAGGTCTATTGCCACTACTATTGCAACATTAGTGGCTAGGCTAGCTTGATGTATATAATTACCGGCATTCTCTATGCAGTCAGTTATAACTTTCCCTCCATTTAGATAGGCTAGTAGGGATCTAATGCATTCTACATATTACCTTTATTCTACATTAGCATTATAGGCTTATTTAGGGGTCTTTAAGTTATCGCTCTTTTTCTATATGCCACTGCTGTAGTTATATTTATAACCATATAATCTAGTAGCTAACTGCACCGTGCTATTCTTAATACCCTTATTAACGCACCGCTTAGGTTTTTTACGACTACTGACTTTAGTGCCGTAATAAACCTGTTTTCCTAGGACATAACGCTGATAGATAGAGAGCTCCCTATATCTCTGCTTAACATAATGATTTAAGGCTTTGACGTCTTGACTATAGTAGTTATTATTGCTATCGGCATACCGTAGCTGGCGATTGCTTACCCATTCGTGTTTGCCGTCATCTATATGCTGTAGATGTTCTACCTTCGAACCTCTAGATAACTACGTCTGCTCGATCTTGAGGCTAAGAGCCCCTTATAGTAAGCTTTCTTTGACGACTGCGAGAGATATCTCTAGTTCTAACGTCAAAAAGTGACCACTTTCTTAATACTATCAGGGGTATCGCCACTATTCGCGCTCTCAAATTGAGTAACAAGGAAATCTTTTACAACTAGGATCTATTGGATACCTCGCAGAGGCCTGCTTATCTTCTAGCTATATCCTAACGATTTCTAGCCTTATCCTTAAATCTAATAGTTATAGTTCTGGCTGTAAGAGTTATTGCCCTGGCGATATAGCTAAGAACTAACTTAGGCTTTACTGGCTCCTTATTAGTTATATTGATGACCTAGGGAGAGTCTATATCTAGTCTTATATAGTACTATATATAGGTAGAAATCTCTATCGGTGCAGTGTTGCATCTGAAAGCGTTTGCTGAGAATGTAGCGTTTGAGAATCTAGATGGTAAGGACCTTAAGCCGCCCGAGGAGTGGCCTGCTTAGGGCAACATCGAGATCAGGGGTATCTCGGCTTCATATAAGTGAGTGTTAATTAATACCATTCGGTAGTAAGTATTAACTAATTGCATGAAGGAACGAAGATAATACTTCTTCCTCAGACAGCGAGAGCGGATCGCCGAACCTCGCATTGGAAGACATCACTATCTCAGTCAAGCCCGGACAGAAGGTAGCCCTATGTGGCCGAACCGGTAGGTATGTTTCTTTGCTATCGTCTGATGTAAAGAGATGAAATGCTAAAATATTCTAGCGGCAAATCCTCTATAATCCTGCTTCTGCTCTGTCTCCTCGATCTACTACCCAACCAGTCTGAGAATATCGAGATAGATAGGGTGCCCTACAACCGCATAGACCGCTTAGTCCTTTGTCGTCGCATTATTGCAGTACCTTAAGACCCTGTTTTTCTCCCTAATGGCAGCAGTATTAAGGATAACCTAGATCCCTTTAATGTGGCTTTAGATATGGAATATCTTGCAGTACTTGAAGATATTCGGCTAGAGAAATTCGCTAACAATCGTAGTACAATCTACATAGGAATAAGAGCTAACGAGCTAAGTGCTAGGCAGAAACAGCTCTTTAGTCTCGGTCGCGCTCTTCTATGCCGTAGAGTTAAATGCCATTTCAGTCCCAATGCTGCAGGTGTCCTTCTGCTAGATGAAGTTAGCTCTAGCGTAGATAGTGCAACAGACAATCTTGTGTAAGAGATTATTATAGAAGAGTTCTCTGACTATACTATTGTAATGGTATCGCACAGGCTGAATATAGTTATAGAATATTTTGACTCTGTAGTAATCCTAGATCGAGGCCGAGTTGTAGAGGCTGGCTGTCCACTGGAGTTAGCTAGGAATGATGGCAGCTGGTTTAATAAGCTATGGTCAATTGAGAAGAAAGATGAGGAGTAAGATAGCAATTTGAATCAATGCTGCCGATAATCGGTGTAAATACTTTATTTGTGCTCGCTTCCACGCTTTTGATAGTCCACCACGGTCTGTGCAAGGGACATCAGATTCACAGCAGGGAGGACGGAGAGACTTTGATGGGCTGATCTTTATCTTATTATTGCTGAACTTCAGAGTTGAGACTTGTTAGTTAGTACGGGCAGGACTAGATGCGGAATGTTCAGAGGGGGAACATAGAACAAGATTTAACTAATGTTCCATGGTTCTAAAATAATTAGTCAACTAGCTCTCCTAACTACTGTCCATTCAGGCTAATTATCATAACTGTAAGTAGTTACTACCTATATTAGGCGATGGAATCTTGTCTATGGTTCTCTATGCAGTGTTCACGTAGAGCCCACACGATTCAACTTCTCTGGTCCATAGCTTCCAAGGCCGCTGACAAGTTCTCTTCGTCATGACCTGTGCCACCGAACATTCCTCATCACTCAAGTATGTCAAGCTCATCTCGGATCCAGCACTGGCGAATGTAGACTGTAGCGCTGCGGCAGTCGTCTGGATCCTTGCGTTCGTTTGTGTAAAGGTAGCCCACATGACGGCAACTTCTATGCTGTCCGCTACCACGGTGAAACCATGGCCTCGCATAAGTGTAACATTGTTATTGTTGTCGAAGGTTTTCGCAAGAGCTGCTCCTGTTTGCTCATTATGAATAAGCATATCAGCTTCCTGAGCAGGATCTCTGTGCTTAGCGATATCAAAGACAGCAGCGCCGTGGGAGCCAAGGAAGGCTGCCATGTGGTAGCAAGATCTAGTGGAACGCCAGAAACGGCATAGGGAACTACTGCCTCTGAATGGCTATGGACAACAGCGTGGACATGTGGGTGACGTTTATAGATCTCGGAATGGATCCTTCGTTCTTCATATCCTTTATGGGATGTTTCTTCGACTGGCTCCGCGTCGTCGATTCTGTATGCTATCAAATCCGTTGGAGAGGATACGAGCTCTGGAGCTACTGAGTGTGACATGATAAAGATATCTCTGCGAAGAGGATGTCGGAACGATAGTGGCCATAAGCATCGAGAACTTGATTCAAGTGAAGAATGTGGCAGCCGTCAATAAACTTGCGATAGCACACTTGGAGGCTTGCATTGGGTTCCATGTTGAGCGATTGGGAATGCTTAATCTGTGAGGTTCAGCCAGATGCAACAGCGGTCTCGGGGGGAGCAGGTCAGCTATATACTGTTCCAGATCTTTCCGACGTTATGCCCTTAGGCGCCGAGTTAGATATGGATCGGAAATCCGCTCCGAGATTTCCATTCCGTCCGTGACAGCGGAGCCAGCTGCGGCATTTGGCTTGATTCTCTTGTGAGGCTTGGTTCACGGTACCAAGTAGCTGTCTTGATCAAACTTTCACTGCCAACTTTTTGTCGACTCTCTCAGCTCGAATCCAGCATGTGTAATGTACTGTATGGCGACTCGTCTCAGGCTCTGCTCATGTAACAGTATCCAAATTTAAATAAATCCTGCATAGATTAATATCATTGAAGCAGGTTTCACGGTCTAAAAATGAGCTATAATTCTGCGCTCGAATTTGCTATCAACCATCACACCTAGTCCAATATCCATATCAACCCTGATAAAGCCACTGTCGAAACCAGAGAGATACTGCATTCTTTGCCCTTTCCATGCCATCCCTCTCGCCTGGTTTGCTCTGATCTCCCCTGATAGCAAAACCATGCTCGAGTCCAGGAAAATATTGGTAATCATAAGCCACCCCCGCCTTTGGCAGAACCTCGTTGGTATATGCCTTCAATTCCGGGGTAAACATGTGGTCAAACTCAGGAGCTAGGATCTGGGTTGGAACTCCAATATTTGCAATTTCTTCCTTCTCAAGCAGTGACGGATGAGCAGTAGAGATGCAGTCAACAAGATTGTTGCCTTTGGTCCCAAGGTTAAAGACAGCCCATCCACCGTAACAGTAGCCAACAGCCCCGATTCGTGAAAAGGAGGATCTCAAAGATTCGGTGAACTTGATAAGCTCTGGTCTTCGGACAGGCTTGGAGTTGCGTTTGATAAATGCGCCGAGATCGAACTCGCCAGCTCGGCTCTTGTCTGACAAGATCTCGGTCGGCACTACTTCTCCGCCAAAACTAGAAGAGGCAAGCAAGAGTTAGACATTTTCTCTTTACCGTCTTTGCTACAGGGCAGCTCACCAGTCAGGTACATAGACAGTAGCATCAATGTCTTGGGCAAGATGATCTGCGAGAATTCGGATGTTGTTGAACGTCCAACCAAAGAGGTCATGGATGATTATGACGACCACATCCTCGTTCGAGCCAGAGATATAGCAGTCTAACCCGGCAATAGTGTCGATTCTGCCGTTAGGCCTAGCTTTCCATTGAAAGCCCTTGAGGCAGCAGTCTGACATGAAGGAAAGAATGAAAAATGATAATAGATAGTTTAAAGTGTTTAAATTGAGAGAATATCCTTGGTTGAGGCTCTATACATATAGCCTAGGCAGCCAGTTCTGCCTGAACTCTAAGTTGATTGGGATTTTTTGCTGTATGGGCTTGGTATATCTCGTGGAGATATTATAAGCTGGAAAGTATTAATTAATGATAATAGATGGTGTTTGGGACAAGCAATAAGTCGAGATTGCGTTAACCCATTACATCTAGGTACTTATTTGTGTCGGCTATTTATATAATATTAGAGAATCTCTCAATTAAGTAAGCATTTCCTTCACATGCTGCATGTTGGCTCTAACAGTACGGAAAGTATAACCCGGATATTTCGGTTCCACCTGAGGACAAATGAATTGACCTTGCCTTGTCCCTTCTTCACGAGATTGAGAGTTACAAGTTCCTATAGTAAATGATTTTGTGAATTCGGGTAACAGGTTCCGAGCAAGTAACGCTAGAGGCATACAGATTTTACAGTGCGTAAAGCGTTGTCCCCAAAACGGAACGGACATCTATTCGGCCTTTTGCATTTCACACAAAGACCGACCATCTAGTATAGCTCCACAGGAGGATAAGGTTAGATCTTACAGGCATAATTACGATACTTAGTATCTGCGGAGCCCCCTCTTGCCCCGCGCCTCGGGTGGCCAGCGTCGGAAGAGGACCCGAATCATGATCCTGCGGGTAATCTCCTCACGGAACCTGACCTTCAATGAAATGGCTGCGCCTGCAGTCCATCCTTGCAGTGCCTCTCCATCTCTTGCGCGATCTCAACAACAAAGGAGCAAAAACAATCCAAGATGGCAACAACAAACTTGGGAGAGCTAAACAGGCAGAATGAGTCTGGTCCGCGACTGGAGCGCTCCTTGACGCTTCACTTTACAGGAAATTGGGGCATGGCGAACTTTCATCGAATCTGCTCCTGGCTAGTACAGCAATTCTGTGATCGTACTGGACCATGAAGTCAAGTCGCCATCTGGAACCTGCGTGATGGAGGACTGGAAGCTGTCACGAACGTCTTTTCTGGAAGCGCACACCTCTCTATTGCAACACCTGCTCAACTCATGACAGCTGCTCTTACTGGTCAGGGGATCTTCGGTCCTCACGGGCCCATGCCGTCGATTCGTTCTCTTGGTGTTCTTCCACAAAACGATCGCATGGTTTTTGCAATTAGCCCCAAGTACAATATTCGTTCTTTTGAGGAACCGCGACAACAAAAACCGGCCATGAGGATAGCCACGTCGCACAACGACGGGACTAACTTCATATGCTATGTTACATCGGAGTTCATGAAATCCCATCTTATTGATGACGCCGAACTTGAATCCTGGGGAGGCAAGTACATCACGGCGACACGTCCAGAGCAAGCTATGGCTCTAGTCATGGACGGGAAAGCCGATGCTTTGCTCCAGGAAGCTATTATGACACCCTGGTGGGAGAGTTTGATTGAGGAGAAAGGTTCCATTCCTCTACCCGCAGAGGCCACCGCGTTGGCTCGATTTCACGAGAACAACCCTGGAGCAGCTCGGACAGATGCAGGGCCCTTACCTGCCGGATTCTGGCCGTCGCTGACTGAACCATTACCATGCCTCGATTTTTCCGACTTTGTGGTATTAGTTCGCGATGACCTTCCAGAGGACGTTGCACACCTGCTGACGTGGTGCTTGGTCGAGACTCGGGCGAGCATGGAGAGCTACCATCCAGGACCACCTAATGGATAACCCCACCTAATGGATAACCAAAATTTCGCTCCGCCCACATAAAATCCAAATTTTAATGCATGCACAGAATACTAGCTCGTCAATTAAAAAGCGAAGCTTTAGAGAGAAACTCTATAAACTTGATGAAATTTTATTCTCTGAGCGGTTTTTTGACCTCCCGACCGCTCCGTATGCGCTGGCAGTGCTTTATTACGACCCTAAAGTCGTCACTTTTATCCTCTGACCTGGCACCCACCTCAATCACCGACTCGGCCTCCTTGTCTACATCCAACTCTATTTCTGCTTCCTTTAAGTCAGGAAGAGCTTCTCTAGCCGCTAGAGTCTCCGCAAGAGCCATGAATCGTCGGTTCGGGTTCGGTACTGCCTTTCTTTTCTTCCCTTGCTGCACCTGGGCCATTTGCTCCTTGAGGCCTGTAATCCGCACATTCTGAATGGCTACCTTTATCTCTAAAGTTTCTAACCCCTTTGCGATCTTACTGTACTTCCGCCTAGTCGGATAACTGCAGTATTTGGCTAACTCTCTTACCTAGCGGCTCGTTTTCAGTATATTATCTAAGTGCAACTGAGGAGGGCTTAGCGTTTTAAACTGTTTTACTACTTTTTCTTTATTTAGTTGAATTTTAGGATATATTAGAGCCTTATAACAGTTTATAGGCTAATTTCTAGTAAATCTCTAACTAAATAAGATAATCT